>OX453287.1:18948016-18993016 GCA_949710005.1 Ricordea florida
TTGGCTACTTGAAGAATACAACATTCCCGGACTCGTCTTTAAACCTTAACTTAAGTTTCAACGAGAACCAAGAAATGGAGGGCGATTACAGCATAATAAATTTCAAGGGATGGTCGAAAGATAGATGGAAATACGTCAACGTAGGCTCCTGGCGATCACTTAGAAATTCAAGGGAAAGAATTATCGGTGAATTAATCATCAACAACTCTCTGGTGTCGTGGGGAACCGCTGGACGTTATCCACCATTGTCGTTTTGTAGCAAACAGTGCGGTTTTGGTTACGTTAGAAAACCCAAGACGGTCAATCCACAGTGCTGCTGGGACTGTGAGCGCTGCAAAAGCAATGAGGTGATCCTCGTAAACACGTGCAAACCATGTGATCTCGGTTACATTCCTGACGCAAACTTGACGCGGTGTTTGAAGCTTGAGCTGTCATATATTAAATGGACCAGTGCGCTGTCCGCTACATTCGCAGTCTTCTGCACAGTGGGACTCATGGGAACAATGCTTACACTGGCGTACTTTTTGAGGCACCACGATCACAGTGTAATTAAAGCCGCTGGGAAAGAACTTTGTTTCTTGATCTTCATAGGAATAATAATGAGTTTCGTAGCGTCGTTTCTCTGTCTAACCATGCCAACTGACGTAGTGTGCACTTTGAGACGTTACGCAGGGAGCGTGTGCTTTACATTTTGTTTCGCGCCTCTGCTGATCAAAACAAATCGCATTTACCGTATTTTTACACATGCAATGCACTCAGCAGCCAGGCCGTCCTTGGTAAGGCCAACATCGCAAGTCCTAATTTCATTGGGGCTTATAGCGGTGCAGTTTCTGATCACCACAGTGTGGACCCTCTCAGATCCTGCTGAGGCCATTATAAAGTACCCTTCACTGAAAAAAACTGAACTGGTCTGTAAATTCAGTGTTTTTAGCGTTGCTGTGAATATGTCCTATAACCTACTCTTGATGCTTCTTTGCACGGTATTCGCTTTAAGGACGCGGCGTTTTCCAAGGAATTTTAACGAAGCGAAACACATAGGTATAACAATGTATATAACCTGTTCACTCTGGGTTATTTTCACACCTACATATTTCAACGCCAGTTCCTCCGCCATGAGAAGCTACCTCTTTTGTTCCCTGTACATTGCCACCGGAAGCGTGAACCTCATCGGTCTTTTAGTTCCCAGGGTAGCTCTTGTTTACTTCAGTGGCGTCATTGACGAGTCAGCCCACCGAGCAGGAGGAGCATGGAACGAGGAAAGGAACACCTTAAGCCAAATTCCTGTTAAAGAACAGAAGTCTATAATTATACAAAATGGCTCATCAAATGAAAACAAAACACGGACTTCTGTCATAGAGGTTACGACACCCTCCCACATTTTATCACCAAGACAATAAACTGCACCAAACTCTTTCACAGTTGGCTTGATAGCTCTGTTGGTAGAGCACTGCACCGGTATCGCAGAGGTCATGGGTTCGAGTCCCGTTCAGGCCTGAAATTTGTATAGGTAATAGCATGGTTTGTAGTGATATTTGGTAATATATAGATTTAGCCAAGCCTAAAAGCGGGGCTCCCGTTAGTACTTTCATTTCACTTTAAACTGTAAAAGCATTCTAAAATATTGCGAAGGAATTCACAAACGTTTTTAACTATAGTTAAGTGTCGAGGTCGTTTAACTTGCTATGATTTTTGTCTAAACTTTCGTCTGCCATAAGTACGGTCTTTCTACCTACAAAGTAATGGAGTATATTCTACAAAAAACACAAATTATCAATGTTCTGTATTCTATTCCTGATGAAATTAACCATTCTATTTGCGTAAATGTATTTAAAAGATTTGTACACGCTACTGGGAAATGCAGGACACAACTCTTGTCATTTTCGTATTAAAACGAACACCTCGGTAAAATGAATGTTTACTCCAAGCAGGGTGCAAAGAAAATTTTAATTTTACAGATTGCCCTTCGGGCAAGCTGTAACCAACATCTACCAGCCCGAAAAACATTTTTCACGAGAATGAAAAAATAATTATTAATTATTCTTTTCTTAATTACATTGTAAGTTTAAAAAATTACTGCCTTCATTTATTCACTACAATCAACTGTAGTTACTTAACATAAGAAATAAATAACCGTAAAAGTGTGAACTATAATTAGACCTGGTCCAACGCAACACGTGAATGACTAACATACATTTGAGACATTTTACAATTTAGAAGAACATTTTTTACGAAAACAACGGCGTTGAAACCAAAGTTCTCAATCGACACACTAAATGACAACGTCGACAACGCGAAAAGCTGCCAGTGAAAGCGCTACATTCTGCAATTTGCCGTCAAGAGAAAATTCCCGCGGGAGTATTTCTTAGCCGTCGACAGGGGAGATGTTTATATGATTAAAGGACATAAAAATTTGAAATCTTTCATCAGTTTGCTTCTCATTCAAAAGTAGTGCATTCAGAAGATCATTTTTCTGAAGAAGGTTTGTTTAGAAGTCGGTTTTCCAAGTCAAGTGTCAAGTTTAAGGGAAAGTGGAAAGTCCGAGTGCTGAGTCACGCATCAGTGAGCAAATATTATGCAGACTTAAATGCAGACAAAATGCAGACAAAACTTATGCAAACTAACTTAATGCAGACAAAACTTATGCAAATTTGTGGTCCATAGCACGGAGTCTTTCCACTTCTCGGCTTTCTTCGCTACAATTTTGTCTGTTTTCCACAGCACGGAGTCTTTCCGCTTCTCGGCTATCTTCGCTACAATTTTGTCTGTTTTCTACAGCACGGAGTCTTTCCGCTTCTCGGCTTTCTTCGCTACAATTTTGTCTGTTTTCCACAGCACGGAATCTTTCCGCTTCTCGGCGTTATTCATTAACATTTTGTCTATTTTCTCGAGCCCGGACTCTTTCTGCTTGTCGGCGTTCTTCGCTATAATTTCGTCTCCTTTCTCTTTCCCGAGCGCGCCTTCTTTGGCGATCTACTTCGCTCATTCTTCCTCAGTTAATTCTTGCTCTCTTTCCCGTTGCTCTTCACCTGAACCCTGTGTTCTGCAAATTATATTTTCTCTGCTATTGTTTGTTGACATAGCAATAGAAATTGTTTCGTTTATCCTTTAGTAAAACTTTAAGAGTGTAGAGTAGTAATATTGTGTCTCAAAAAGACAATGAACTGAAAATTTCTTTTTCAGTCGTCAACGCAATTTCCCGCCAAAAATATGCGGGCTACCAGAACAGCTTCCAAATAAATCACGTCACCTCGATGAGTTGACACATGAGCCCACAATATGGTCATGTGATGCTGGTCAGTGGCTATCCCGTTTTGACAGCTGTCAATTGACCATATTGTGAATGTCCAATATAAAAGATGTGGATTTGCCAAGACAAGCCTGAGATACCCCTCCCTTCCTTTTTGATAGTCTCCCCTACCCTACCTGTACAATCTGTAGACGCGTACGTACGGACGTACGTACGCTCGGTCAGTCACGTGACAACCAAAAGAAAAGAGGTTGACCATATTCCATGAGTATGGGGCTCTGCTCCACGCGCGCTTCGCGCGCGGGAGCCCCGCTATAAATACCACGAGGGATATTTCAAAATTGTTGTACGTAATTTCAAGAGCCGTTAGGCGAGTGAAATTTGAGACAAATTTGAAATATCTCGAGTGGTATTTATGCCAAATATCACGTACAAATCATGCTATTATTTGTTTATACTACTACTTGCAAAAGGTTTGTAATTTTCACACGTAGGTATTTCAAATTAAGCAGAAATACCACTGCTCTTAGCCAATCAAATTACAGAAATTTCTCATGTAGTAGTATAATTTCAGGTAATACACTCATGTCCTATATTTTGGAGCCGTTCTTCCAGACCTGTTTGACTTTCAATCGATAATTACACGAAAACGTTTGCAGCAAAAAATCTTACACTTCTACACGCTGTTTCTTACTTGATACTTCGTTTACATGAATTTTTTCAGCAAGATATCATGAAAGCAGAAGAGTTACAACGCTTTAAATGTTTGGTGTATATAGGACATGAATGTATTAACTTTTTTCAGGCTTTAATTTCACAGCTGCTTAAGTTGTGTACATACTGACTGCGATGATCAATGTCATTACATATTACTCGGCAGTTCAAATATATGGTCTTTCAAATATTCACTTGCAAACTCTTTCACAGTTGATAGACATTATGTGAAGTCACCTTGCCCGCTCTCTATTTGCCATGCATTGTCGCAATAAACAATTTTTGCTTTTTATTATGTATAAAAAGTCAAAGAAGCTATATATGTAAAGACTGTGTGTGTACTTCCAGAGTCCTTAGGAACACACTCGCCTACGGTTTGAGGTTAATTTAAATAAACTTTGAATTTTCCTTAAGCCCTGTCCTTGTTTGTGCAAAAACGTACGCAGTTGTGTAGATTTTCTATTTTCTCTTTTAGAAATAGGAAATAACCCGCAAATTTTAAAAGTGAAATGACATGGTCGTCCATTGACGGTTGGCATAACCTACCAGCGAACTATTGGGTAAACTCCCCATCATATTGATCGCCCGCAACGTCCGCTTCCTTCTCTGCATCTTACGGGGTAAACTTTACGAGTAAACACGGCATTTTTGCACAGGATTGATCAACTCGAAACAGTGGTTCAGTTCTGTAAAGAAAACTTTACGCCACCCCAAAAGGGACGTATACAAAACATGGACCCGGGTCCATGGACCACCCCTGTGGACCTGGTCCATGGACCACCCCATGGACCGGGTCCATGGACCACCTCTGTAGACCCGGTCCATGGACCACCCCATGGACCACCCCTAAGCTGAGCGTGTTTTTTATCGTATGCACGTGGAGGCCATGGAGGAAGGTGAGATAACTCATTGCTTTTTGAATTTTTGGATACGTTCCTTTGTTAATGTACTCAGATCTGTTCGAGGTCAATATATTTTACTTTCTTTTATGTTTTTATATATCCGTACGGTGGCCAGTGCTTGTTTACACTCTGCTGGGCTTTTTTATCAGTATTTCTTGACTACACGTATTTGAAAGCCTAACTTCGTTTACAACGAAGGCAAATAGAAAAGCAATCGATATTCTGCATCCCATGCATAATACAATATTAGTTTGTGACTTTGCCCAGTCCTTCCCGTTGTACTTGCGAACGAAATAAATCCCCGAGGAGAACACTAAACCGTGCCGGCTCATCACTACCGGAGAAAGCCGTGAATCTGATCGAACGCAACCGTGAGTCATTTTATACCCTGTCCCCATTCTTATCTATACTTCGATTTGCTTTCGAAAATTAGTGGTGGTCCATGGACCGGGTCCACAGAGGTGGTCCATGGACCGGGTCCACAGGGGTGGTCCATGGACCCGAGTCCATGTTTTGTATACGTCCCCCCAAAAGCCCTTTCGTTGCAAAATGAAAAAGATGAGCAGAACTGGAAATTAGTAAACAATCTAAAATGGCGGACGAGGGAGACAAGTTTTTACCAGCCGACTGGGAAGATAACGATCGAATGAATTTCATGTTTTCAGCCTTCCCCGAAAGCAGAGAAGTTAACCCAAAACACTGGGACAGCAAACTGAACTTCTGGAGTAATGTAATTCTTGATAGCTGTAGGCATAACAGTAACGACAACGTTTGCATTGACTTGGCGACATTGCAAAGACGATTTTCTCGGAATCGTTTAACTCCTTTAGGACTCAGCACTGTTATTTGTGAAATGCTTAAGCAGGGAAAACTTCAACGGAAAGAAGACTTTATAAATTATTACAACGATAGTTGGATGTCGTGGTCTCTTGGACTGGCGAAAAAATCTTTTTGGTGGAGCGTTAAAACCCTTGCGGGCCACTATGGTTGTAGCGGTGAAACTACAGGACAGTTTGTGTTAGTTGATTTAGCCAAGGTAAGTACGGGGAAAAAAGTTTCAGTTTACTCGCAGTAAAGTGTGGAATAGAGATTTCACTGACTGAGTCAGTACTAACAAAGTATTTGACTCGCAGTTAGGTTGCAGAACTACAAAGAGTACTTCCGGCCTCGCTTAAGCGTTACGGTGGATTTAACGTTTTCAATTATTAAGGTTTGGGGCTTGATTTGGAATGATTTCCGCACAGGTCCCTACTTCATTATGCATGCTGAAGCTGTCCTGTTTGTTGCAATGCACTTGAAAATATTTCTTGTGATCGAAAAACGCAATAGTATAGTTACAGAATGCATAATGAAGTAGAGACCTCTGCTGAAATCGTACCCTTGATTTCCCTACTGCCCCATACTTCCTTATACTAGCTCTGGGTGAATTGTTTAGAGTAATGCATTCATTGTTTTTGAAGAGTGGACCAGCACAGCAGCATAATGAAGTACGTGTATGGGTTGATAATAGTTCAAATCTAGCCCTTTAATCGTCAGGAAAAAGAGTAGTTGTTGTCATGGTTGCTTTTACCTCCATGCACCCTCTTATATCCAACTTGCGTTAAGTTTGTGAGGCCACTTGTAAAACCCATTTGTAAAACCCACTTGGGAAATCTACTTGTGAAATCTACTTGTGAAATTTACAATGTGAAATACAGACTGTTATGATTAATTTTAAGCTGGTGCTGTTCAAGTGGTTTCTTTATATCCTAGAATGAAAGCTTATCAGGACTTACCTAGGATTATAAAGCAAAACCTTTCCACACAAAAATGCTTAACAGCCTTTAAAAAGTCATGGAAACTTTCATAGATAGTAAACAATTGTTGTAAATCCCTTTTTTGCTTTGTTTCTGTTTGTAAATATCACATTTTATATTATAGGAAAAGGCAGAATCGGTTCTTGCCCTACATTACAGGACTGTTGAAAATGAAACAATAGACACTGTTGTACCATGGAATGTACTGAAAACACAGTGCTCTTGTCAAGGTCAAGAATATGATGATGATACCCTTGAACTACTGATTTGTGCTTTACAAAAACAAGGCAAAGCTGCTTTGTTTACGACACCTGAGGGAGAAAAAGTATGTAATTCTAGTCAAAGACCTTACGTGGTATTTTAAAATGTATCTTCAAACAGAAACCACGCAAGACTTCAAACGTGTAACTTGTGTTCACAGCTTGTCCAGATCCAATATGTTCCAAGTACCGTGTTAGGAAACTGCTAGCCGCAGTCAGGCTACTGAAGCTAATTTGATTGGTCTTTTTTGTTTCTCTTGATTTTCCAAATATGATAATTGCTAGATTGAATATGGACATGCTGTTCTTAAAGACAATCAAAGGCAGTGACATGTTTCAAGTTTTGTAGGTTTTTGATACCAGTAATAATGAAACAGGTATCTGTGAAGCAGATTTTCAAGTCTATAATTTCAGTCTCCTGCTTAAAACACTATATTCATTAGTATAGGTAATCATACGGTTTCGAGTTCAATTTGGAATTAATTTGCACGAGTGAGTTTTTCAAAAAGCTGAAATTGCACGAGCCGCTTCGGCGAGTGCAATTTCAGCTTTTTGAAAAACTCACAAGTACAAATTAATTCCAAATTGAACGAGAAAAGCCGTATGATTACTTATTAATAATATAAACATGAAAAAATTCAACTGGAGGAAGTGCCGGAAGATCTCATTGCGGACGGACAGGAAGCAAGCATTTGACGCGGATTTGACACTTTGTTTACTGATTGGCTGATGAAGATCAACTGATAACGCTACGAACTCAAAGCGGTTCGTTTAAAAATAAAGAATATCATAATCCAGAAAATCGATGTGTAATTTGCACTGGTGTTACACTTTTTGCACTGGTATTACACTTTTTGCACTGGTGTTACACTTGAACTGCACTGCTCTCAGCCAATCAGAATCGAGTAATTTTTTCATGTATATTATTATAAGGTGAAATCTGTCTGTCCAAATTGCATGCTGTTCATATGGTCATGAAAATTATATTTTACTATATATCATTTTATATTATACTGTAGCTATAATTAGTAAAGATTTTATTTATACATGTTCGTATTCTAGTGTCCTCTGCAGGCCGCAACATTGCAGGATTCCTGCTTATTTCCAAAACAAGGAACACACTAAGATGATGTGAAAGGGCCATCAGGGCACAAACAAGAAAAAACAAAAACTAAAAAACTAAAAAAAATTCTTTTGGAGGAAACTGCTGAAAGAGAAAATCTAATGTCTATAAATCAGACAAGGACAAGAATAACTGGAGGTTTGAGTGACAATTAAAAGGCGAGAATGATCACTGATTTCTATAACAGGCATTATGATTGGCTGGGCATGTGGATACATGCCCCAATGAGTGGCGCTGTTGCATTTTGAGAAAACATGTGCTTGAATTGCCTGCCATACTTGTTCATGAATATTTACATGGGCAAGCATCTCTTTTATTTACGGAAAACAGAAAATAAATAAACGAGAAAGTTTGGGTTTGTTTTTCTGTAGTAAAGCAAAGCAGCCAAAGTTGTAGTTAAATGAAGAATTCTCATGGTCATTTTATCTGAATGTCCCCTGTTGCTGAGTGCGACTTTGAAACAGAAATAAAGAAGTGGAGGGAATCAAAGCAGAGAAGAATTTTTCTAAGCCAAATCACAATGACTCTAGTCAACTTGAGTTTCAGTCCTGTAGTATTAGCAATACACATTGGATCTCCTTTTGTCTGTACAATTTTATTTAGATTTTCTTCGTTTTTGGAACTTGAACACAGTTAACGTTCACTGCTTTAATTGTTTTATTCAAATATTGACAGTTTACAGCAATTGCATTGTGTATTAAATGTATTTAGTAAAATTAATTTCAGTTATGATGACACTGTTATCAAAGATATCATTGTTACGCTGTTTACCACTTTTGTATACATTTGGCTTACGTAACGACCCAGTCTTTCTCTCAAATGGCCCACTTCTTAGGTCTTTATGGGTCTTTGGACCCCAAGAAGGAATATCCTGGTTAGAACACGGCACATTCTGAACCAATTCTTTAGCTTCTCAACATTTAATGTGTTACAATAAGTGATTAATTGATTGAAATAATTGATCGAATCTTCTAACTTCAATTTAGGTTGTGAAGTTTGCAAAGAAGGGTGCCCAGAGAGTTGATCCATTGTCTGAAAATGATTTGGAAATCATGAGGTGACTATAAATCTTACAGTCTATGATTTAAGAGCTAGATGTGTATGCAAGAATTCCCCCTGCTTTTTCTATCATTTTTGGTCTTTCCAGAAAAAGCTGAATTTTACCATTTTAGCTGAGATGTGTTAATTTGGATTTATTCAGGACTGAAAGAGATTACTCAGTGTTCTGTAAATGTTACTGTTCCTCACATAGGAATGACTTGAAGTTATCTTAAAATTAGAGAGAGTACACAATACAACATGTGGCATAATAGGGGGACACTCTATGATCAACGAGACGGATGACTTCCCATTGCGTGACGAAAACAAATGCCTTACTCAGGGTTTTCTTTAAGGTTTTAAGTAGCCGGAGTTTTCTGAAAAGTAGACGGTTGTGGGTCCAAAGGACCCATACGAAACGATACTAAGTAGTTTAGACCTGATAATGAAGCAATGAAAGTAGTCGCCGAAACCTGACAGAGAAGCCGGCGAACTTCGCCGGCTGCCGGCTCTTATATACAACCCTGTTACTTATCTCCCCAGCGTGACAGCATGCTAGATCAGATAAGAATAGACAGCATGCCAGAATAAAACTTAATTGTAGAAAATGCCTGTAATACTTTCCAAAACACTATAAGCTGAAGGCACCAGCCAGAAAAACATGCTTATTGTGAAAAGAAATGGCAACTCTTATTTGTATAAACCCAAGAACTATCTCCCCAGCAATACGTGCTGGATCAGACGGAAGTACATGCAGAAATGTAAGCAACAATTGCATAACTGTAAGCTTGGTTAAGTCTGTGTGCAGACTGAACTGAAGGCACAAGGAGAAGTGACCCTGAGTTTATTGAACACAATGGTAAAACCCCCGACACAAGGGAAGGGAGGGTAGGAAAATTTGCATGAAAGTAATGGTAAGAAACTGTCTTTTTGTGCAAGACACTAAGAAAATAGTGTAAATAGGAGCTGTGTACGCCACATTTCATAGCTTCTGTAGACCTTACGAAGTCTTATAGCCAGACATGAATAAGGCTTTTTACTGTGTAGACCATTCTTAATACATTATAGAAAGGTAAGTTAGACATGTTGCAACATAAAAACAGTGCATCTATTGTACATAGAATACACAAAGGAACGTTTTTACAAAATTGTGAGTGTTACAAAATACTAATTTCCCTGCCATCTTAACCATGGGTCATCATGCTCCACTAACTGCATTTTATAGTGGTTTATGCAAAACTAACTTTCTTCATGAAACATTGTATGTAGAAACCCTCTTGCTTTGCGGACTTGTGCAAAATACAAATTATGTTGAATATAGAGAATTTAATTGAATACATAATTATTAATACATTCAATACTGTGTTTACAGTTTTCTGTTAAGGGTATGTAAGAAAGACTTGGTGTTGTTAATCATGCATTCTGTAAAATGTCGATGAATTTTTCTGTAACAGTTATTCACTATAAAGGTAGAGTATCTGTAATGGTGGAATTGTTTGTCTACAATATCCCCTTACACTGGCCATTCATTACAGAGTCAAAAGAACAATGGCAAGTCTTACACTACGAGCAAGGAAACTTACAAATGAAATAGAAAGGTAGGAAAGGGCTGTACAGCAAGTGGACTGGCATTTTTGTAATTCTACTATCTATGAAACATCTTTTCCTTGTTGACCCTTTCACTCCCAAGAGTAACTTTATAGATTTGACTCTGTCTAACGCCAGACGATTAATTTTTATACTCATCAAATGGAGACCCCTTGAGAGTGAAAGGGTTAAAAATTTATATCCCTTAATGCCATACAGCTTCCTTTAACCCTTTAAGCCCCGATAGTGTCTTTATACATTTTACTCTGGCTTACGCCAGACGATTTTACTCATCACAGGGAGACCCCTCGGGGCTTAAAGGGTTAAACAGTTCATTTCAGGTACACGTACTGGTAATCTAAGAAATGAAGAAGGTACATTGTACTATATCTGGCACTCACATAATACTCTCAAAGTTTATTTGCTCAGCCTACCTCAGTATAATTTGGAACGGTGAATGGCCAAGGATTTTCTAAGAAGCGGGAGCCAATCAAATCATGCTAACAGAGGGGAACATGAGGGGGTGGGGGGAGGGTAAATATTGCTGAGTTTGCAATACCACATGGACAGAAATTAAAGTACCACTGACAATACCACATCAAGATTTACTATAAAAACACCAAAGCTGCTTGGTCTTGCAATACCAAAATGGCATACTTTCAAATGAAAAATACTGTAATAACCACATTACTTTAAATCGTTATGTCCCCTTACTAACATTTCTATCCACTTATATGGGAAATACTGATTGTTAATCATTGAAGGGATGTGTGAAATAAAACTCTACAGGTGACTCCTGATCTATTGTCCAATTTTCCCTTCAATGTACAAGAAAATACAGGATAAATTGGAAGGAGAATTGATCAGTTGATCATTAGTCACTTGGGGCTTTATTCCAGGCTCCCCTTCAATTATTGTCAATAAATTGACGATGATTGCAATGTGAACTTGGGTAACCTGTGACACACAACTTAAGCGTTATCACTTACTTAGTCTCAGGTCTAAAGCTGCAATTTATAACAAGCAAGGTTCACAGTCTATGGTATGTTAGCAACACCAAGTTGTTTTGCAATAAAGTAGCCGGTATGTACATGTGCGTTACTGACCATGCCTGAGGTCTCAATGGCTGCATGTTGGCTGGGTTCTTTTTAGTGTTTTATTTATGGAGACATAGTTGAGGTCAATAAAAACACAAGAAAGAATGAGGACAATATCCAGCCTTTGTGATGGAAGAAGTTTGGTCAACATAGGATTTATTATACAGGGCTAAAAATTAACTCCAGTGCTTGGTGGCCAGTCGGGCCAGTTTCCTTGAATTCTTAGTGGCCCATCCCAAAATGAAGTAGCCCTAGATTTTTTTTAGAGGCACGTGACGATCGCAAAATCAAAATGGCGTCTATATGTTGTGAATGTGGATCGCTCGTGAAATCACAGCTGTTAAAATGGCTCGGAATTTCCACTTCAGAACTAAAAAATACGCAAAATGGATGATTTTAGAGTCCAGGGAAAGAAACGAAGAGAAAGGTAGTCCAATCAAGCTTCATACTGAGTTTTATTTTTAACTTTGTACTTGGCATAATTTACATTGCAACTTTTCCAAATTCTGTAGCAAAGTCGCACATCGGACGTTCAAACCTTAACTTTTGGTAGCCCTGGTCAGTTTTAACTTGCCTCTGGCGACCGTGCGACTGCCAATTTTTAGCCCTAATTATATGGCCATTCTACTTTGTTTTGTTTCACGGGAAACCCTGGGTGGGCTAGATAGGCCTATCTCGCCTGCTTGGGTGGCCAATAAGAACTCAGGATTCACCTCATCTTACCTGCTTGGGTAGCCAATAAGAACTCAGGATTCACCTCATCTTGCCTGCCTGGGTAGCCAATCAGAACTCAGGATTTGCCTCATCTTGCCTGCTTGAGTAGCCAATCAGAACTCAGGATTCATCTCATCTTGCCTGCTTGGGTAGCCAATAAAAACTCAGGATTCACCTCATCTTGCCTGCTTGGGTAGCCAATCAGAACTCAGGATTCATCTCATCTTGCCTTCTGGGGTAGCCAATCAGAATTCAGGATTCGCCTCATCTTGCCTGCTTGGTTAGCCAATCAGAACTCGGGATTTGCCTCATTTTGCCCACTTGCAGAACCAGCCATACAATAAATTGTATTATTTTTTTCTCAAGCATCTGAGCAGGTCAGAATCCTAAATCCTCGAATTTGATTGGCTAAACATGCGCAGGTGACCGGTCCAGCTTTTTACGATACAGCCCACGGGCCGGATTTTTTCCTCGCTGTAGCAATTTCCTATCTCTTTTCTTTCTTTAAAAAAAGACATTTAAAAAAATAAATAAGTTATTTACTGGGCTAGGTCGGTCCGTATAGGAAAAAACTGTCCCCTTGGTCTTGGGTAACTGACCTTGGGCACAGTTTTTTCCCATATGGACCTCCTGCCCGGTGAATAACATATATTATAATATACTACGCTGTATGCATTGTGATGCTCAAATTGTAGGGTTTGAGTCAACACTATGCTTTCAGACTTTTATGAACAATATTCAGTTGTACATAAATTCCCAACTTTTCTCATGCAGGTTTGATTTCATGCAGTAAACATTACGTTATAATCAGAGAAGCCAAATGTTGGTTGCAGCTTGTTTCAACATGTGTGACAAGCTCAACTTACTTGTGCCAGGAGTTTAAGGGGCTTTTGCAATTAAGTACATTTGTTCTTCTTTTTGTCAATTTTGTCAAGCTGTTGTTTTTGATCCAGAGTAAACTGATAAGTACTATGTTGTTTATTTATTTAAGCTTAAATAAAGATACCAGTGACTGTAAGTCAAAACATTTTGACTTTTAAGTTTAACTTTTTTTTCCAAACAGGCACTGAAGTTACTTAAGAAGAAAAAGCAACAAGAAAAAATCCTGAATGAAACTACAGGAAGCTTAAATACATTTGAAGAAATCTTACAAAGAATTCAAAGTGGGAAAACAAATCAAATGGTGAGATTATTTCTGACAAGACTATTTAACTACAGTTATAATTCGACTTAGACATAATTTAGTGCAAATATATTATTATGACAATGCAAAAAGGTGTGTATACAACGTTGAAAGAAGGGAAGAATGGAAGAATAGTTAATCCAACACAACTTGTTCGGTTTATAAAGTGGATAATCATGTGCATTACAAACCACACCATATGATCGCCACTTTATTTCAACTACTTTTTTGTGTCCCAAGCAAACAGAAGATCGAGCCACATTCTTAGTTTGCAAACCATTCATGTGACCAGCCCTAGATTATGATAACCTTTCCATGGTATGATGCAAATGAATATATGAAAGACCATATATTTGAACTGCGGAGTAATGTGTAATGACAATAATTGATAATCGCAGTTATGTACACAACTTAAGCACCTGTGAAATTAAAGCCTGAAAAAAAAAAAAAAAAGAAAAAACTCAGGCCTGAACGGGATTCGAACCCATGACCTCTGCGATACCGGAGCAGTGCTCTACCAACTGACCTGTCAAGCCAACTGGGAGCTGGTCATGTTGTGAGTTCGTAATATACTCGTAGATGGAGAAGAATGATGCAAATGAATATATGAAAGACCATATGATTTTATTTGAACTGCGGAGTAATATGTTATGACATTAATTGATCATCGCAGTTATGTACACAACTTAAGCAGCTGTGAATTTTAAAGCCTGAAAAAAAAAAAACTCAGGCGTGAACGGGATTCGAACCCATGACCTTTGCGATACCGGAGCAGTGCTCTACCAACTGAGCTATCAAGCCAACTGGGAGCTGGTCATGTTGTGAGTTCGTAATATACCCGTAGATGGAGAAGAATTGTATCGTCGGTAGTAGACTTTTAGCTGAGTATGGTTTCCCTTCACAGTTGAGGTAACTCTCTTCATTTCACGCTCTTTCTAGGTTGTTGAAGCCCTAAAATCTGCTACCGAGGCACTGAAAAAAGCCCAACAAGGAATAACAGCAGAGAACGTTGATGATGTGATGGACGATTTAAATGAGGTTATTTCATTCGAATATAGGCGTATTTTCTATTTATTTGTTTTTCTTTTCGCACCTTGACTCATTTCCTTTAAGAGGAATCAGAAGTCTTCTCTAAATACATTCAGTCTGTCTTCTATGAGGTGGAGACATGGGAGTGTAGTGGTACGTGTGTTGGACATTGGAGTAGGAGGTATGGGAGTTCAAGCCCGGGGGGGTACTTTAGCAATCAGATACCCTTTTCCAGACCCAAATTACTGATCTATATACCCTATGCTAGAGTAAACTGCTTCAAAACCATACCCTTCATAGCGGCACATACCTATATAGACCATATGTGGCAGTACCCTCCCCCCCGGGAGTTCAAGCCCTGTTGGTGGCTCTGTGTTGTTTCCTTAGACAAGAAGCTTAACTCCACACAAAGCGGCTCGTGCAATTTGAGCTTTTTGAAAAACTCACTTTGTGCAAATAAATCAAATTGATTCTCGGTCAGTAATGTGTGCTTATTGACTAAGTGGAACGGGAAAATATTTGGCGCGAGGTCCGTGCGTCATGAAAAAAGCCAAATATTTTCCCCTCCGGGCCGACCTAACTGAGTCAATAAGCATTTTATCGTATGACCACTAACTAAGGTTTGAAAATTTCGAAAAATTGTTTTTAATTCAAAATGGGAAGCGATAGCCTGGCGCGCGCGGGGAAAATCACAGAAAATGATACTACAACAAAACCTTTTCCTTTCTTTTACTCAAGACATCGGGCGTAGTTTTTTCCCATACGGACCTTCCGCCCGGTAAATAACATATATTTATTTTGGTGCTATTCTTTCAGTGGCTTTTAATGCGTTCTCTTTTTACTGTCATCTTTGTTTGGTGAGACTGATACACTGTTTCATTCCATGTCTTAAATTAGACCTTAAACACATCTGAAGACAAACAGGCCGCCCTTTCTGACGGTGAGTTGAATATAAAAGACCAAACTGTGTGATTAAAGGAGTTTTGTTAGATTGAAGGGGGTGGTTGAGGGGGGCTTATAAACTGTAGGTTCATTGAAAGCAACTTCGTTTGTTACACTCATAGCATTAGAGCCGGCCTCAAATATAAGACTAGCGGTTTCTAGAGGTCACCTCGCCATACATTAAAGTAAGTTTTAATTGATAATGTATTAACAAAAGAGGCAAAAACTAAATGATGATGATGATGATGATGATGATGAGCCACTCCCCAAAGTACTGAAATTTTGCGATAGCTTTGGTTTCCATTGCTTTGATTGGTGACTGGACTCAAGAATCTCGCGCTGCCTTCTCAGCTAATCAGAGATAATCGCGAAGAAATGGTAAACGTGCAGCGTGCAACCATCGAGATATGGACACAAGCGGGAGGTTGCTAAGCACGAAAGAAGCGTAAGAGATGCTCGAGGCGCAGCCGATTGCATCTGTAGCTTCTTGATTGCTTAGCAAACCTCCCAAGTGTGTCCAGAACTCGATGGTTGCACAGCTGCACGTTTACCATTTCTTTTATAACATGAGACTTAACAACTTCACATTCTAACATCACCATGCAACCCATGGGCAAATGGATCGCCCGTATTAGCCAATCATAACGCGCACTTTCCGAAGGCTATGTTATGATTTTGTTTTTTTTGTTTTTTGTTTTTCTGTTTTTTTTTTGTTTTTGTTTTTGTTTTTTTGTTTTGTTTTTTTTGACGAGGAGCACCGTGACCACCGAAAATTGAGTGTTGGCTTTGTATTTATTGAACCATTTTGTAGGATGAAGTGAGATTCCCTCCCTTCTTGTCCTGTTTTCTTTTTTCAATTAGGGAACACCCGTGTAGCAGAGACTTCTGGTGTAGGAGATGACGAATTAGAAGACCTGGAGCGAGAGCTAGAGAGCCTTACTATCACGAACAAAGGTATTCGAGTATCACGTGATTCCTGTAGATCTCTCTTAGGGCGCGTAGCGTCCAACCAACGAATCAGAGGCGTAGCTAGGATTTTTCAAAGGGGGGGTCACCCTGTGTCACACCCAGGATACTTACCAGATTGGCATGTCGACATCCACGCCGTGTCTTGCTAAATGTATCTATCTAGCGCAGTAAAAGATTTATTCCAAAAATGCCATGTTGATTCTTCGGATTTTCGAGTTTTTACCACCTGAATTCTAGGGATATAAAACAAGTATCTCACAAAGGGGGATACTCGTTTTATTATCGCGGGCACCCCAGGAAGCCCCCACCCCTCCCCCCCTTCCTTCCCCCGTAGCTACGTCCCTGGAAATTCCCAAATTTCGGTAACGGAAACGGTCCATTTCGATTCGATCCGACCGGAATATTTGGGACGATGTTTGAAGGGTGTGACCGGTCCAGCTGACGCGACCGAAATGGCGCGTTCCATTTGGTCAGTTCTGTTCTTTTTGGCCCTTGCTTCAAAATGGCGTTGAAGGTGTGGGAACTTGGAGAGGGTTTGTTCATCTGAAATTCCTGCTCCATTCGGCAAACGAAAATTCCGAAATCTAAAACCATAGTTTTTATTGAATGGTAAGCGCCCATGGTTTCTCTAGAGCTGCCCATAGAAGTCAAATGCTAACTTTTAAAACGAGGTTTAAATCTAATTTAACACTGAAGGATTTGCCCCAAACCGAGTTGAACTTCTTCCCCGTCCCCACCCCCCCCCCAAAAAAAAAAATTTACCGGTATTGGCCTCTATGAGTACCGACAACAGTCAAGAACGAGTTCAATGTTCTCACGAATTAAGTCCAAGTTCAATTACAGATATGCTTATAAGGCAACTTAAATTTTTCCGCATGATAAATCTCTCACTGAGAGAAAGAGGAGCAATCAATACGGGGAGTTGACTCTAAGCTTCGCATTAACTGCTTTTTTAAAATCCTTTCTTTTTTTCTTGTAGCCATGTCATTCGAATTTGTTAGCTTTCGCTGCAGACGAAACGTAACACTCGACACAATCTAGAATTTGTATGCTTTTTCTTAAAAAGCCTCGGCCCCGTTAATATGGAGAAAAGGGATCAATATCAGTTTCTGGACAACCGTGCACCTACCCCTCCCCTAAACCAACATTAACGCTAACTTTTGAACTCATTATAACTTGTTGGATTAAGGGGGGGAGGGGGGTAGGTGCACGGTTGCCCAGAAACTGATATTGATCCGAGAAAAGTTGTTCCTGCTGGAAGGGTCACTTGCCTACCTGAGCTGCCCTATAAAAATGCGTCGAACCGTTTACATGAGAGAAAAGGTTGGCTTTGTTAGAAGGGTAACCCGCCTGGCAGGCTCACTCTCTTTCGAAGGTAGCGTAACCCTCCTATCTGAGTTGAGAGTTTGCCATGTAAGCAATTTAGCTCGCCGAACCGGGTCAACTCGGTCACGGGTTTGCTATGGAGGGCGTGCGCGACGTCACGTTTCCCGAAATCCGCCATTTTGAATTTGTAAAAATCTTGGCCTGATGTCATACGGCCAGCTTTCAATTCGGTTGTACCTGTGCACTTTTTGTCATTTAAACGCTCGTTAAAGTTTGACTCGGCTAAGAGCGTTGACCCTCCAACCTGGGACAACTCGTATCCACATTAACGGGGCCTTACTTATTTTTTGTTTGTTCATGGACAATATTTACGATTTAATCTTTTTTATCTTTCTTCACAGGTTCGGTGGCGATGATACAGGTAGTTACCGTACAATTTTTTGGTTGTTGTAATTTACAGTGTTTACAGTGCATTTGACTGTTCGAAACAATTTTTCCCGTAGACATTTCCTTGTTTCCTACCATTATGGAACCTCTACTTTAATCGTTAGAAATTCCATCTGAAGGTATTTGGTATTTCGATCCTGTTTTGTCGTGGAACTCATGTCAACGTTTGTACGTAACTTGTATTTCCTTTCAGCCTTCAACTCCACTGAGCGACACTTTACCCACGAAGCTCCCCATTGGTCTATCCCCATCTGCTGGTCACCATGGCTACTCAACTTCGACAAGAACTTCAGGACACAGTCCATTACAGCAAGGACTTGGCACGAAATCACGTGACTTGTTAGAATTCCCTGATACACCGAATGAAAGCCCTTCAAAAGCGAGAGATTCAAGGTCGAAAGATTTGCCAAGGCATTCAAACGCTGTTCAGCTTACGGGATGATGTTGTTTATTAGCTTCAAGGAGATTTAAAATGCCTTAGAGTGGTCTGTTCTTTACGATTTACATCTACCAGGAGACAATAGCCCCGCAAAAAATCGCGGAAATATCACCTTCTTGGGTGATTTGCGCAAAATTTCTTGGGGACAATTTAGTTGGACTCCCGATCAGGCCTTCGAATAGGTGTCGGCCCAACCCCCTAGCCCCTCTTCTCCTTGATGTTTTGACCAATCAACGCACACAGACGTAAAGTTGGCCAACAATGTACTTTGATTGGACAAAAAACGTAACGTTTGATATCATTGGCTGAGTGAAGCGAGCCGGGAACTCTTAACCAGTAACAATAATGTCACTACAATAATACAGAGAACATATGAAAGGGTCGTGGTCTTCTTTTCTAAACTGAGGAGTCTGAATGAAGAAACGAATGCAAAATTAGATGTCTTTTTTTCCATTTTGTAGTTAGAATACGTGGTTTTGTTTTTATCTCGTCGATTTAGGTGTGAAAGAAAACGAACCGTCATTCTACAACAGCGAGGTTTTTACGTTTGTAGTACTACATTATTTTATCCTGCTGGCAGTGAATTGAAAATGGAAGTAAAATACGCTACGAACAGTTAGAAAAACTTATCAGTATTCACTGATTTCTAAAACTAAAGTCTTCATTGACTGCTACTAATAACAAGGTTTTCACCACATGCTTTTTATCACAAAATAAGATAGTGGGTAGGCTAGCCAATCAGATTGCAGGATTCGTGATAATATGCGAGTTCGTTTATACCAATGATCGATCGATAGACCTTCCCTGAGTTGCCGTGTCGCCACAATAAAATAATCCGGGAATGGAACGATAACGCAAGAGCAATGTAACACCAGTCTTCCAAAGATATTTTTTATCGAAATACAAAACATTTCTGATAGATTTGGCATCATAGAGTATCTCATTGATGAGAAACTCTAATATAGTTTGCAATGACTTTGTAAATAAACATTGCCTTGGTATAAATAGATAGAAGTTAATCGCTAGCATACTCTGGGAGTATTCTAATTTGGGTTTGTATGCTTTTTCTCGTATAGTGGAACTAACCGTTAAATTTAATTCAATGATTATAATAGTACAATATTAAACTATGCTATTCTAACATATGTGACAATGTCTGATATTCGACACTCATTTTGGCATGTTATTTACAATTATTATCTATTAAAATAAAACACTCTGTCATATATATATATATAATATATTACTACCAAAGATCAAACTATCCGCGACTGCACGGTTAAAACAAAGCCCCTTGGAGCGGCTCTGGATATAATGATGTGGAGATTGATCACTATTACTAATGGCGGTCCTTCCAACAAGTTCTAACGATGTTAAGGAGTGTCTGTTGCTTTGTTTTTCGCGCAGTGTGGGTTGCAGCCTGACTGATTTATTTTTCCATCCAAAACCATGGATGGCGCAGTACTTCTCGCAGAGTCGGGCGATTCTCGGGTGTGCTATTCAGAAGGGAGGAAATCAGATTCTTTACCTCTGTTGGATGAAGAAGGAAAAAATTCTCTATTAGGCAAAACACCTTTAAATGGTAGCTAACTGAAAACTGTTAGCTCACAACTACAGTACCGGACAGAAGTAACCTAACAGGGAACGCATTACTGGACGCTTAAGGAACGCTAATTGGAACGCTAAGAGAATGCTAAGTAGAACGCTAAGGGAATGCTAAGTAGAACGCTAAGGGAATGCTAAGTAGAACGCTTAAAGATCGCGTTCTGCTTAGCGTTCTCTGTTGGGTTACTTCTGTCCGGTACTGTAAAGCTGTAACTTTCAGGCCACGACAACCAAAGTGGAAAGAACCAGGCGCAGATGACCTTCATCAGGCTGTGAATCAAACCATGCAGTGTGACCATTCTTTAGAAAGCTACTGAACAGTACTGTACTGTGGTACAGTTTGTTTTACTATACAGTGTGGTTCTAACTTTTTCATCTGTGGATCAAACCATGCAGTGTGACCATCCTTTGTAAAGCTACTAAACAGTACTGTACTGTGGTACTGTTTGTTTTACTATACAGTGTGGTTCTAACCTTTTACACCTGTGGATCAAACCATGCAGTGTGACCATTCTTTGTAAAGCTACTAAACAGTACTGTACTGTGGTACTGTTTGTTTTACTATACAGTGTGGTTCTAACCTTTTACACCTGTGGATCAAACCATGCAGTGTGACCATTCTTTGTAAGGCTACTAAACAGTACTGTACTGTGGTACTGTTTGTTTTACTATACAGTGTGGTTCTAACGTTTTCATCTGTGGATCAAACCATGCAGTGTGACCATTCTTTGTAAAGCCACTAAACAGTACTGTACTGTGGTACTGTTTGTTTTACTATACAGTGTGGTTCTAACTTTTTCATCTGTGGATCAAACCATGCAGTGTGACCATTCTTTGTAAAGCCACTAAACAGTACTGTACTGTGGTACTGTTTGTTTTACTATACAGTGTGGTTCTAACTTTTTCATCTGTGGATCAAACCATGCAGTGTGACCATCCTTTGTAAAGCTACTAAACAGTACTGTACTGTGGTACTGTTTGTTTTACTATACAGTGTGGTTCTAACTTTTTCATCTGTGGATCAAACCATGCAGTGTGACCATTCTTTGTAAAGCCACTGAACAGTACTGTACTGTGGTACAGTTTGTTTTATTTTACAGTGTGGTTCTAATTTTTCATCTCTGGATCAAACCATGCAGTGTGACCATTCTTTAGAAAGCTACTGAACAGCACTATGTAACAGTACTGTTTGTTTTACTATACAATGTGGTTCTAATTTTTTCATCTGTGGATCAACAAATGCAGTGTAACCGTTTTCTGACACGTTGTAAGATGAGTGGAATCTGTATTTGGCAGTGCGCAATACCTGGTGATAGATAACCGGGAACATTGGGCGGCTTTGTAAGTGCATCACTTGGCTTTTCAAAAGCCATATAAGGCGACAAGATTTCCACCAATAGTATGCCAAGCTGCCACACAGTGGCTTGACTGCCGTCGTACAGTCCAGAGGTTAAGTACTCTGGCGGACAATATTCATTGGTGCCTGCAAATAAATGAACGCCGTTAAGGAAATGAAATGTGAAGTAAAGAAAGAGGTTTTCGTTCCCTTTTTCTTATCAATGGATTAGTTTATCTGTGCAGTTTTATCATTCTTTAGAAAGCTACTGAACATTGCTGTACTGTGGTACTGTTTGTTTGCCATGCAGCCTGTTTCTACTGACCTTGTTCATCTGTGGATTAAACCATGCAGTGTATTCTTTGCAAAAATACTGAACAGTACTGTACTACTGTGGTATTGTTTGTTTTACTATACAGTGTGGTAGTAACTTTTTTCTCCGCGGATCAAATCATGCGTTGGACCCCATGATTCCGTGAGAACCTATTGAACAGTATTGTTCCGGTACCACGGCTGTGTCTTACCTCTGAACTTCTTAAAGGGTTTGTTATGCATTTCGGATGCCAGCCCAAAGTCGATCAACTTTGCCTCGTCGGTTCCTAAATCTACCACAATATTTTCGGGTTTAAGATCCCTATGAATCACACCATGTTCCTCGCAATGAAGATTCGCCTCAACAATCTGGAAAAAATAACGCATCGCCTTCTTCTCCGACAAGACTCCTTCGCTTTGTAAAATTTCAAACAGGTCTGTGCATCGCTCTGGTCGTTCCAGGACAAAAACATAGTGAGTCTCTGTTGGAAATATTTCGTACAGCTGAATCACGTGACGATGACACGCACGGCGTTGAAGATAAGCCTCGGTCGGCATCTTACGACCATTGAGCTGTAAACACAGGGGAGGGGAGAGTTAGGTTATATTGAGCCGGACGATAACAACGCCAGAAAATTCTCAACTAACACATGGAGTAACTACTGAAAATGGTTTAAGGGACTGTGCCATAATTATCAGGAGGGAGGGAGGCTGAAAAATGAGCTTTAAATGGGAAATTATTATGTAGTTCCCCCTCCCCCCCCCCCCCACCGTTCGCAAAAGCAGAATTAGTTCACCCCCTTCTTGATTTCGTGATCATTTTTACTGTCTCCACACACCAAAACAACCACTCCCGCATACTATAGGTGTGTCTACCATATATTGTAAGGAATATACTGTATGCCTTAAACTTCACAGTTTCTACGGAACATTGAGTATTGAGAATGCATTTTTTGTTTTACAATGCATCTGTAATTGTCTTTACAAAGGCACATGACATAAAAAGAAAGTTAGGGCCACCCTGTAATAAAAGTAATTTCAATTTGAGCCCCCCCCCCCCCCTTCTAGGCATTATTGTTACTTGATGCCCGGCCGTCTGGTTTTTCAGCTCCCCTTCTGATAATTCTTACACAGTCCCTAACAAGAGGAAACACAGATTGTAGCCGGATAAAGCGCTGTAAACAACAGGTTATTGTCATTCACTCCTGCGGGACACGTGGCTGTAGCCACAAAAATTCAGTGATTCGACTTACCACCTTGAATTCACGGACTGACTTTCTCTGAACAAATTTGATAGCTACCTGCGAAGTAAAAGATGAAAAAATGGTTTATATGCTGCCTTAACGGCGACATAAAAGCGGAAGTTGAACGTCAGCGGACTCCCCGTTTGAAAGGGTAGGTACGTGGTGTAAGCATCATATAGTGGTTCCCCGTTAGTGAATATATGGCATACATTGCTCTCCATAGCCATACACGATGCTTACATCACGTACCTACCTTTGAAAGGCTTGGATCCATCCCCCTGCATTTTAATGCCATGTTTGGCATGAATCACTGCTCTTTTTGCAGTCTTAATTTTCTACTTCAAACAGGACGACATTCAACGGTAGTCAAACAATTATACGCCGCTACGTTTCGCATTTTTTTCACTCATGTTTAATTATTACTAAGCAATGCTACAAACAATTCTTTATTAAAAGTAGTCTGTTCAAGATAAGTGAAGATACGGTAGTGTGGTGGTTAGCATGAAAGACTTCCAAGCACGAGGTCAGAGGTTCAACCCTTGTTGATAGCTAGCACGGTGACTGAGTTTGCTTGGAAAAGAGAATTTACTCAACACTGTTTCTCTCCGCCCACGTTGTAAATGTGTACCAGCGATATAATGCTGGGAGGTAACCTTGCGTTGGACTGGCACCCCAAATGAATGACTGAAAGTACGTAATAGTGTTGCCATACTTACCGGTAAGTTGTCTATTTTTCGAGTAGCGGCGATGACGTCACCAAACGAACCATTGCCCAGGAGTACGCTGAGATCGTATCTGGAGAGGCGCTCTGCACGACAGAGAAAAGAAAAAATATTAACAACGTTCTCTTATTTATTAGACTTTATCATAAACTGTCATCATGAGAACTTTTGTTGATAAGGTGGAAACATAAATTAGAGAGAGAGAGAGAGAGATCAAATAGCCTTCGTAAGCAAACAAAGGCGCAACATGTTATTCCTTGTCTGTGTTTCGTGTTTCGTCCTATGTGGACTTACCGTGTGAAGCTAGTTTGGTGATGTATTCTGGTATCTTTTGACATTCCTTGTCAGCGACGATGACGGAATCGCTTGATTGAATGCTCGCCGAATTAGTCGTGTTTTTATCAATCCAGTCACTTATCTAAAAAGAAATCGCAACATTTTACGACATGTTGATTGAAGCAGCGTCTAGAGTGTTTGGTTAAATTCTCAATATTTAACGACTGAAGGTGTTAATATCGGCTATCAAAGAGGACAACTAACCAAACACATGAAATATGATGCTTCGTTCACACCAACTAAACTTGTTTAGTTAAACTAGGATTTGAAATTTTCACAACAGCCTCCCACACGATATAAGTCTAATCTTTTCACATAGTGAGAAAGAGAGTCCAAGAGTGAGTCATTAGAAATAACTTTCAAGTCAGTAGAGAATTTACACGGAGCTGTTTTGCTCAAAGTGATTCCAAACCATGTTTAACTAAACAGCTTTTAAACATATTTAAGCTCCGGTGTGAACGCAGCATAATGCTGAGAGAGACGCTTGTTATCATTCGACTAATTTTGCCAGCTGAGTTTTGATTGGCCAAAACAACAAGTGGCATCGAGTGATGTCACTGCAACGAACTTGTGCATAATGATCAGCCATCTTGGACAAAGTTTAAAATCACAAAACAGAATCACCCAGGAATTTTATTCCATTGATATGGTAAAACGACCACATAAAGTGGAGAAAACGTTTTTTATCTAAGTTTGGTTTTTCGTTTGGAAGGAATATGGTAGGGAAGTTGTTTTCAGGTAAGCAGAAGTTTTGATTTTTTTTTACAGACTTAATTAAACTTACATACAATTTAGAACTGCACTAAGTTTACTTTTATTTCATTTAGAGTATAAGACTACCAGAATGATTAGGGTGTTAAGTTTTATTTTATATTGTTATTCAGAATACTAGAAATACTCCAATCCCAACGGAGAATAGAATTTATATTATGTTTCGTCTGTGGATAAGTAAAACCATGCTGCCGAGAGACGGTGAAAACATTCTTGTGCGAATACTTTTTTTGTTTTACAGAGAGCTCATAGAATTTGCAAAATAGCTTTTCAAAATATTTGTTCAATGCGAATAAGAAAACCAGTCCTTACTCGAGGCTCAAGAGACCATAATGATCCGTGAACTTTCCTTCTCTTTACGGAATATTTATCCGACTCGCTCCATGCTGTCCTTTTAGATAGACTGTAGAAGTAGAAATAAAACAACTGTAGTCTTTGGCTAAATAAAAACCAATGTTAGGAAGGTCAGTTGAGAATTACTCGGTAGTTTTACGGCTGTAAATGGTAGATTGAGATTTTCAGTTTACCTATTCTTTTTAGCGACGCTGATTTTTGACCTCTCACTCAAACAAACCTGTAAAATAGAAAAGAAACGAAGCGATTCAACAAGTTAGATATATGGCACCATTCAGTTTCACCCTTTGCCTTGCTTCAGTGATTTTTACGTGTCCGATTGCAAGCAGGAAAATACTTCCCAGCTAAAGGGAACGAAAACAAAAAAAGGGAAATTTAGGAATTTACAGCTTTTCGAACAGCAACCTGTTAGTTGCTTCGTAAAATTGTCTATATAATATACAATTAAAGTTCACTGCATTCGCAGCTTTTCTATTTCATCTGTTTGAAAATCCCCTTTGTCTATTAGTTACCAGAACTTACTTTCTTTTCTGGGCGAGGTCTCTTCTCTGCAATTTCGCTTTCGCGTTTTTCAGAACCTTGAACATCTTCCTCGGCTAAAGACGAGTCGTTCCCTTTTCGTTTACGCGATAGTCGGCTCGACTTCTTAGAGGTGCGTTCGTTGGATAACTCAGACATTCGATCGCTCGAAGGAGTGAAAACCCAACAAGATTGCTCTTTTATCAAAACTTAAAGCCACTGCTTTTAAAATAGATCAAGTTTGAGCAACTGTGGCCGTTTCTATGGTGAACTTCTGTGTTTGGTGACATACTGCCCTTTGTGACGTTCTGTGACGCTTTGCTCGCGCTTGGAGCGCTGCGTTTACCGAAAGGGAACAAATACATAGTTTTAACTTGTAGCTCAAGAGACCACTGCCTACTCTACTAGGAATTTAAAGTTACCAAATGATAGAGCGACACAGTAAGATAATTTTTAACTCTCTATACCAAAAACTGTACTAACATTTCCATACTTTAACAAAGGAATAAAGTAGTAGTGAATTTCCACATTGAAATAATAACTCGAAAGAAAAGTTAGTTTTTGCTTTTACTTATGTTGTTTGCATTGAAACAGTTAAACGACTCTTTGA
This sequence comes from Ricordea florida, assembly GCA_949710005.1. Lineage (NCBI taxonomy): Eukaryota > Metazoa > Cnidaria > Anthozoa > Corallimorpharia > Ricordeidae > Ricordea > Ricordea florida. The sequence continues at coordinate 18,974,639 of OX453287.1, forward strand.
GCTAATATGAAACAATTAATTATTGGAAGAATTTTAGATGTCAAGTTACGTTTTAACTGCACAATTTACTATGCGAACGTTTTTTGCCATTTCAGTTTTCGATGTCTGCCTGGTAGTGGAAAATTACTACACTGAACATAACGATATTATCGTGAGTCGGAAACGAAAGTGACTTATGACACTTCATAGTTCAAACATGGTTTTTATGCGGTCGGAAATTGAGCGCTTATGTTCAATTTATTGTTTGGAAATAATTTAGAAATCTCCACAAGAAGGGCTGAAGGAAAAGGACTTAATCCACCTTAGTAGCTGTATCGAAAAAGTAAAGCATTGGTGTGGGCCTAAGGATGAGTGTAAAAATCTGGATCTTTTCATATCATGGGGGGGGGGGGGGGGCGGGGGGAAGTTTCCCTACTAAACACCCCGCCACAAGGAAAGGTTTCAAAAAACTGGTTTATGGACTCATTCAATTATTTACCTCTACGTAAATCTTTAGTAAAAGGCAAAAGGTTTTTACGTGATGGAGGATAACTGGAGTGACCCTATTAGGGTAACTATGATAAACCCTGTTCATTTCTTCCATATGGTCAAGCAAATAGGCATGTATAGTGGGCATGCACTGTAGGTATGTTCAAAGACATGTTGAAGGACAGGTTATAAGCAATATGAACAAACGGTTAGCTTATGCAGGCTCTCAAATAGGTTCTTAGTTTCTAAGGAAAAAAATCATAATTAATATTGAGTCCAGTGACAGTAAGCCTAGTTCTGCCGCAAAATCTTGGGGGGTGGGGGATAGGACCGGACCTTTAAAATCTAAACGCCAAGAAAAGTGAGAGGGGCTAGAGAGAAGGCTTTACAGGCCAATTTGCCCCTATGACAGGTTCATAGAAATGAAGTTCTTACTTGAAGGTTTTTGTCAGTCTACGAGCTTCGTGTGGAACCCGTAGATACTATGCTATCAAGCTTGTAAGTCCGTCATCAAATAATCGCAATCTCTCGGATGAGGTTCGTTTTATCCAATTCAATTCGCCTTGACCCGATTTCTTTGTTTATTCGGTAGCCTATGTTGCTGCCACCATTTTAACTAAAGGGTGTGACAGCTAGGCCTATCCCGATTGTGCTCGGCAACTTTTGAGCAACTTTTGGCGTTTGGAGCAACTTTTTGCGGTTTTAGCAACCTCGAGCAAGTTTTGCCTTTCAGACCAATTTTTACTCGGGCTACCTGTGGTAGCACGAGTCTAGGTTTCGGTTTCCTATAAGTCTATCGACAACGTCGAGAATGAGCAAGCCTGCGCTGCTCGCGGTCTGCGGTGTCCCTGAAGGCATAAAAGCGAGGCGCCTTATTTCAAAATTATCCATGGATCTTTTCTTATTCAAACTCAAGTTTTTTTTTCTACGTGGTCGTGTGGAAAGAGATTAGCGGGAACAGGGCCAATAAGGCTAAATCGGAAGAAAAGTATATCCCGTGATTGAGGAGTAATATTGTTGTTTTTCCCACATATCGCTTCTTCGCCTTCGATAACTTGGAATCAGACAAGACGCTTGAGGAGCGTTCACTCGGGCTTCTTGTTGAACGTTTTACTTAAATATTTACCACGCCTAAAATGTGTACGCAACTACATGCCGGATCCGTGTGGGCAATTTTCGTTACCGGTCACTCCAGTACCACTTTCTGACGATTATTTGTGCCACCAGTCAGTTCAATTACTCGAATGAAAATCATTATTTTATTGGCGTGTGTACAGCCGCTCACACAAATCACGAGCACAGTCATAATATACATACATTGCAGAACGAGATCTGAATTGTAGTACTTTTATTGACATTGGAACATCATTATGTTCATGTACATTAGTCATACTGACAACGTTTTGTAGAAGATCACAGTCGTCAAGAGTATTCTTCATGTCTTTATTCTATCAAGCACATGCAATTCCGGGAAAAAGAGCAAACCAACATTTACGATCGCTTTACAAGTATTGAGCCCAATAAAAACCAATAACAGAAACAGGATATTTAACGGAAGAACTAAGCTTAGATATTTAACCCTACTATTCAAGTTGTTTCTGTCAGTATCCTTGTCCAATTCGCTGCTGTTAGCGCCAGCTTCGAATTTGTGTTCTCCAACATTGCTAAATTTTTCAGCAAGTGATGTGTTCGTCTCAGTGTCATAGTTTGTTGTTCAATCGGCTATCACAGTTTTGGCAGCTAACCTATGGCTCATTTGTTATCTCGTAGAACTAGTATGAACTCTGCACGTTGGTCTAGCCTCCAAGCTAGTATTCGTGGATCGACAGCCCATTTCGACAACGCTAGACATCATTTAGTGTGGGCCTATCACGGACGGCGTGTGCGTTTGTATTTTTGCAAAACGGTCTTCACAAAAACGGCCATTCGGTAAATCATGTTGTTTACGTACTACTATATTACCGTAAAAATAAGCCGGTTTTTTAAATATTTTTTTGTAATTCGGTTTTAATTTTTTATTTAATTTTTCTTAAAGTTTTAGGTAAGATTTTACACCAATTTTACCAGTAGTTTATATATATGGATTGTAAAATAAAAAAATTAATTTTGAAAGACGAATTTAATATTTTATTAACTTTTTACAAAAAAAATGAATTATAGTTTAAAGATTTACAAATATTTTTATTAAATATGGAACAAGATGTGAAAAAAGAATTGAGGCAACTTAACTTTTTGAAAAAGATTGCTAAAAAGCATGGAATTAAAGATTATTCTCATTTGAGCGAATCTGAACTTTTTAAAAATATAAAAAAAATACCCCGAATCGAGGAAGAGCTTGAAAAAGAACTAATAAAAAAACAAGAGGAAAAAATAAAACAAAATCAAGAACTAATAAAAAAACAAGAGGAAAAAATAAAACAACAACAAGAACAAATAAAACGGAAAGAAAAAATAAAACAACAAAAAGAAAGTATAAAACAACAACAAGAACAAATAAAACAACAACAAGAACTAATAAAAAAACAAAAAGAACAAATAAAACAAAATAAAAAGCAAGAAAAAATATCAAAACCTAAAACAAATATTACAGAAGTTGTTAGAGATTATGAGAAGGAGGGTGAAAGACCTAAAGAACCAAAACCAAATAAAACTGAAAGGAAGGAAGATTCAATTATAGGTAGGAATAATGAAAAGGAAGGTGGCAAATTAAAAAATGAGGGGGTTGCTTTGAGGGATGTGTTTAATACCAATAAAACCAAAAAAACTAATAGAACATCAACCCTTAGAATATTTCCAATAAGGACTCCTGAACATGGAGAAATCCTTCAAAATTTCACCGAAAGAAATGAAACTATTTTTCAAATTAGGAGAGATCTATATAATGATTTATCAGAAATTATTTATAATGAATTGGAACCACAAATAGAAATGCGTTCAAGAATTGTTATAAGTTTTAGCTGTTTAATTAATAAAGGGAAGGGGGAAATAATTAATTACAACCATACATTTAGGAATGAGGGATCTTTTACCATGCTTTCAGAAATAAAAGATTATATTGAGAGGTGTGAGGGACAAAGATTGAGTTTGGAAGGTATTGCTTGGATTAGAGCATACTTACCACCGTCAAAAAAAATTGATAAGAAAGGTGTTCATGAGGGGAGTGTTGTTTTTACAGAGGTAAAAGTAAAAGTTATTCACAGTAACGAACCTCTAATTGGGTGTGGAAAATTACCAGACCATCTTCGTAATAAAAAATGTCTTTATGCTGTAGATGGTAAGGATGATAATATGTGTTTTTGGCGGTGTCTGGCTATTAAATTGAACATTATTGTTGGTAAAGAAAGACCTGAGAAAGACATAGAAAAACTAGCTTTGAAATTGGCTCGAGATTTTTATAATAACCAAAAATTGAAGGCTTCAGAAGTTAAACCAACAAAACTTGTTGATTTTGAGAAAATTGCAAAAATGTTTTCTATTAACATTCGAGTTTATGAGCAAAAAGAAAACAATGAAATTTGGAAACTAATTTTTGGTAAAGGTCAGTTCAAAGAAAATTTACCTTGTTTAAATTTAGGACTTTATGAGGGCCACTGTTTTTTCATAAAGGATATAGAGATGCTAACCAAAAAATGGGAATGCTCAGGATGTAAACAAATATTTAACCGTCATGACTATCTTGGAGACCATGTAAAAAATAACAGTTGTAAAGGAGGAAAAACACAAGTAATATGTACTGGTAAAAAGATAAAACACATACCCAATAGCTCTGAAAAAGTTTTTTATGGTGGTAATATCCAATTTAGCTATAAAGCTTGTAGTTGGATAGATGAACAATCTAAGATTATAGGAAAACATATTCATCACGCTTTATGCGGTCATGGTGGTGAAAGGTGTGTTAAAGATGGAAGTGGAAATGAGATTTTTTTGGTGGATGGGTACGAACCTGAGACCAATACTGTTTTTGAGTTTTATGGGTGTAAATGGCACGGTTGTCCATGTTCAAACGAAGATAAAACTAAATATAATGAAACAAAACAAAGAGAAAAGATTATTAAAGATTTGGGGTATAGTGTTGTATCAGTTTGGGAGTGTGAAAAACCTAAATTGAGTGATAAATGGTTTGAGAAGAAATTTATCCCGTACCCATATTTTATTCCTTATGATTATGAGGGAATATTACAAAAAGCTTTTAAACAGATTACTGATGATTTATCTTTTAACCAAACACATATACCGGTTAGCGTTGCAATAATTGTGAAAAAGAACCCACGTTTATTATAAATTCAAATCCTGATGATCTTGTAAAAGAATTTGTTGAAAATTTAGAAAAGAGAAGAAAAAAGATTGTTGAAAAGGTTAAAAAAGAATATCCATTACCCGACCAAGATTCTATACCAAAGAAAGTTTTAGAGGAGTATGAAAAATGGTGTAATCAAGTTCCTGTTTTAGGTTTTAATAGTGGAAAGTATGATATCAATTTGATAAAAAGATATTTTGTAAAAAACATGACTGATAAAACTAAGGAGATTTTTGTTGCAAGGAATGCGAATAAATATATGTTTTTATCAACCCCCAAATTTAAATTCTTGGATGTAATGTCTTACCTTGCACCTGGGCTTTCTTTTGATAAGTGGTGTAAAGCAAACAACTGCGAAGATAAAAAACTTGTATTTCCCTATGAATGGTTGGATAGTTATGATAAGCTTTCTCACGTTGGGCCAGTAAAACATGAAGACTTTTACTCAAGTTTGAAAAAGAAAAATATTTCCGTAGAAGAATATGAAGAATATAAGATTGAATTCAAAAAGAGGGGTTGTGTTACAATGATGGATTGGTTGAGAGAGTATAACCTACACGACGTTATACCTTTCAGAGAATCTTTAGAAAAAACAAGGGCGATGTATTATCCTGATAAAATTGATATATTAAAAGATGCAGTATCCATTCCCGGTGTCTCAATGATGTACGTTCTAAATAAATATCAAAAAATGAAAAAGAAAGGTGATCCTGAATTATTTGCTCCTGGAAAATTCTGTGTTCATAAATGTAGCAAATTTTGTAATAAAGTGTTTTGTAAAAAATGCCAAAAGATAATGAAAGATTGTAAAACATGCGACAAAAACAAGATTTATAAACTTTTGAAAACGGGTATGGTTGGGGGGCCTAGTATCATATTTATGCGTTATGCAGAGTTTGGAAAAACAAAGATTCGTTCTCATAAATATAAATTTCCTAAAAATTGTGTACGAATTGTTGGTTATGATGCAAATGGGCTATATCTTTTTGCAGCGGGGCAAAAAATGCCATGTGGAAAAGAAGAATGTATTGAGGTTGAAAACCCAACAGATACTGAATTTATTAATAAGATTTGTAAAGATATTCTTGATGGTAAACTTTTTGGATTTTGCCAAGTTGATATAAATGTTCCAGAAAACCTAAAAGAAAAGTTTGAAGAGTTCTCACCGATATTTGTTGTAGATAATGTTCCCGAATATTTGGTACCTGAACACATGAAAGAATATCAAAAAGCTACAGGTAGAAAACACCTAAAAGATAATAAAAAATTACTAGGGGTTACAAAGGCAGAAAAGATATTTTTATATACCGAAGTAATAAAATGGTATCTTAATCATGGTTTGGAGATTACAGCCATACACCATATTTTGAAGTATGAACCCGGAACACCATTTGAATGGTTTCCCGAAGAAGTAGCTAACGCTAGAAGAGATGGAGATATTGAGGCTTTGCTAGAAAAGGTAAGTAAAGCTTTTGATGAAAACAAAATAGATGATGTTGTAAACATTACTAATGAATTAAACCAATTCCCTGATATATTTGAAATAATTAAAGAGAACAAAGACATTAAAGTATTGATTGAAAAATTAAAACCAAAGTATAAAGGTTGTAAAGCATTAGCTGATACTAACAAACTGAAAGGAAATTCATTCTATGGGAAAATGATAGAAGATAAAGAAAAGCACATGAACATAAGGTATACTCAGGATGAGGGTGAGGTTGAAAAAGCCTTAAGATCTCCATTCTTTGAAGATCTTACAGAAATAAATGAAACATATGAAATAATAAAACGAAAACGTAAAATAATAATAGACCGACCCTATCAATGTGGCATCGCGGTATATCAGCTAGCCAAACTTCGCATGTTGGAATTTTATTACGATTTTCTTGATAAATATGTAGATAGAAAGGATTTTGAGTTGACACAAATGGATACAGATTCTATGTACATTGCAATTTCGGCTGAAAAATTGGATAATATTATAAAACCAGAAATGCAAAAAGAATACTTTAGTGGTGGAAAAGAAAAATTTCTATCAACATCGAAATATCACGACAAGACACCGGGGCTGTTCAAGCTGGAGTTTGATGGTATTAGAATGATTGCACTTTCATCAAAATGTTATTATGCAGAGGATGAGAATGGAAAAGTAAAGTATAGTTCTAAAGGAACAATTCATGGACAAAACGAAATGACCTGGGATAGATACATGTCAGCTTTGAATGGATCAATTGATATGGCGCAAAACACAGGATTTAGAGTCAATGACAACCAAATTGTGACATATACACAAATTAAAAAGGGATTGAACGCATATTATGATAAAAGAATAGTTGATGAAGATGGAATTCACAAATACCCCGTTTATTAAATTATTTCAAAACAAAATCAGGAGGTAACTCAGTATCATCTGGTACAACTTGAAGCTCCTCCCTTACAAAACCACGTCTTGGCCCATCTTTTAAAAAATATAAAACTGGTTGATTGGGAGAAACCCTACTTCCTGAAATGTAATAAATCTTAATACTCCAAATAGGATCAGTAGCTCTTCGTCGTTCTCCACCTTCAAGTTCACCAGGAGCAAGTAAGTATCTAACCTTAACCTCAATTGGTAGCCTAGCCTCATCAAGCCCAACAACTCGCTTATACTTTTTTTGTTCGATATCTACCTCTTTCATTTTTATAGCCTCATCGGGTTCTTTACCAGTTATTCTAGTTGGTGTATTATTCAAAGTTTTTAAAATATATGGTAATCGTTTCACCCATACTCTAGATCTTTCATCACTAATCATTTCTTGTGCATATTGATGACTAAATAATTGTTCACTTAATGTTTTATTTGCTCTTTCGACAAACGCCTGAGCTCTATGATTTCCAGCTTCACTTCTTTGAATGTTTACATTATGGTAATTCATAAGTTTTGTTACTTCACCCATAAATTCTTTTCCTGGATCAACAATTAATGTTTTTGGGTATTTTAACTTTCTAGAATATATTTTTTCAAAAGCTTTAGATATCTCATGACTTTCTTTTGATGTTAATGGTTCAGCATCTTTGTATCTTGAGGCGACATCAACCACAACCAATGCGTATTTATATGTTTTTCTTCCAACTCTATCATGAGGTAAAAATAATAAATCTGCTTGGTGAATCTGATTAGGTTTATCTACAGTCCAATGTGGTCTAGGGATATATTTTGGAGCTGGTAGATATATTTGCCATATTGCTTATTTTTGTAACCAGTGTTTAGCTAAATCTTCACTTACTTTTGCTTTCCCTGCTAATTTAGGTATTGCTGAATATCCTTTCCAATATCCCTCAGTTGAATAATATATCCTACTGAAATTTTTCGATAAAGTAGAACTCATTTAAAGATTACTCATCCCTTCCTTAAAATAAATATGACAACCGTATCTGAAAAAATTAACCCAAACAGGATTCCAAGAGATCCACTAGGTTTGAAAGCGGAATCAATATTGAACAGAATTACACTAAATCCTTCATCAGCTAATCCTGGAGAAACATTATATATAAATATTCCAAAACTTTCTGAGAATTTAGTGATTGTGCCTGGAAGTGTATCTCTAGTATTTAACCTGGCTGTTGGTGGTCATGAAGATAACACCCTCGTGAATAATGTAGGTTCTAACCTTGTATCTAGACTCAGGGTTCTTTTTGGAGGTGAAACACTACAGGATACACAAAGATACGATCTATTTCAAACATATCACGACTTATTCTTAACAGATGAAGAACGAGAGGATAGATTAAGGCAAGGTATTTCTTCTGAAAACATGAGGAAGCTCCGGACAAATGCGGGTGATAAGGTAGACACAGATGCAAAGGAAGTAGCTCTTGCAGTAGTACACAATACCAAATACCATATCCCACTAAACCATCCTATTCTCAACGATCATGGAGTTTTCTACCCAAAAGCATTAGACCATCAACTAATCTTTGAGATTACACTGTCTCCAGTTCGCGATATTGTTGTTTATTCTGATGATACTAAGACTCCAACTTATAAAATCACAAACCTTGAGTTGGAATATTCTTGCATATCAAGTGAATACTTAGCTCGTGAGGCACAGGCGGCTTATCAGGTTGGTAAGGGATTCTTTTATGAGAATGTCACTCTACACAAAACTTTCACTATATCCAGCCCCACCGACAGTGTGATAAACCAGCATATTAATCTACCTAGAAGGTCAATTACAGGGATATTATGTTTGTTTACCATACCATACAGTGGAGGTGCACGAGATTCTGAGAATTTTTTCAATCCAGGTATCACCTCAATCAATATCGATGTTAATGGCGTACCAAACCGTTTCTACTCTAAAGGGATGGTGCCTTCAGACCTCTGGGAGTCGATAAAGAAACGTTTCAGTGGTTCCTCCCGTTCCGGCTTAGCTGGGGAGAGCTTTGCTCGATGGTCAGTAAAGGAAAAGGATTTTTATAGTAAAAAGTTTGCTCTGTGGATAGATTTGAGAACTCACCCAGATAATGATATTCATGGAGGAGGTCTAGCCTTAAACAATGCACAAGATGGCGTAAAAATAGAATTTAAAAGAAAAACTAGTGGATCTGGTATTATAACTTGTTACATGTTTGTTGTAGCTGATGCATTAATGGAGGTTATGAATTCAAACTTACGCTCTATAATGTACTAAAACCCTCTGGGCCCGCGATCGGGCGGAGCCCTCCCCAGCGAAGCTGGAAGCGACTTAAAAACCTTATGTTATGATACAAAAAATCATGGAAGAATTACGAGATAAAATTCCTTTTCACTGTATTATAACTGGTCCAACAAATTGTGGAAAGACAAAGTACATCATAGATCAACTCAGAGGTCCATTTAGAAAATTGTTTGAATTCATTATTTTAATATGCCCAACTTATTCTAAAAATAAAACATATCATAATTTTGCTAGAGGAGATAAACGTTTCTTTGTATTATCACCAGATTCTAGTAACATTGATGAGATTAATGAGTTATTAACTGATTGTCAAACTTTGTTCTCTGGTACAAATACACTAATAATTTTAGACGATTGTGCTGTTTCGAATGATCTGAAAAAACGATCAAACAAGTTTATTGATTTAGCATTTTCTGGAAGGCATCATGGATTATCAATGTGGGTTCTAACTCAGCAATTAACATCGATAGCAAAACCATTCCGCGAAAATGTAGCTTGTGTGGTCTCATTCCATAATCCATCACAGAAGGGAATGAAGATGTTTTTCGAAGATTATGGGGGTGATTTAGACCCTGAAACTAGTAAAAAGTTTGTACAACTACTGAAAACTGAAAAATATTCTAGACTTTGTTTATGTTTACGTTATCCATTTCAATGTTATTTGGAGATCCCTTCAGGACAACAAAGCTGATTTAAAAATAATCCATGTATTATCACAAAAGATGACAGAAGTTGAAGATTATATTGAAGAAGAAAAGACTGGAGGAAATACTGAGGTAAAAGATAATGAACTTGAAATAAAACAAGAATCACTAGCCATTCTCGCAGCTCTTGGAACCACAAAGGAATATTTAGGTGTTGATATGAGTCTAGGTGATATAAAAAAATTATCTGTAAAAGACATTGAAAAATATTATAATCGATACCAGGCAGTATTGGGTAAGAAAATTAATGGTGGGTTAGTAGATTCATCTCTTCAATTAATTTCTAAAGTTATTTCTTACATGGTTCCTGTAGATGATATAGAATCTCTTTGTGATGATTTGAAGAATGATTATTTGATTAATCGTGAACTGACAAACATTGTAGGTCTCTTAGCATTGAAAGCAGGAAGATTGGCAGCACTTGCTAGCGGGCTATTCCAGGTTGCTAAACACATCAAATTCAACAAAATACAAGAATTTTCAAGAACAATTACAGATGATTCAAATAAAACTGAGCATACTACTGAGTATGTAAATGAGCACAACTGATTTGCTTTGCGGCCCTAAAGGGGTCTAAAGATTCTTTACTTTGTGAAATAAAATAATAATGTCTGACCGAACTGAACGAAGTGAAGGGGGAAGAGAAGTTGAACAAATTACAATGGATCCTACTCCTGAAAAGAAAGATTCAAAAAAGAAAGATAAAGATCCTAAAAAGGTTGCTGCTGGTAAGAAATTGGCAGAATATAATAAAAAAGCGAAAGAAGCATTAGCTAGGGAGACCCAACGGGCCGCGGAGCAAATGAAACGAGAAAAGGAGCAAGAGGAGATTAAACAGGAAGAAGAAGAAAAGGAAAAAGAAAATCGGACGGAGTCCTGGATTCCGGAGCTATCTTTTACTACTGTATTATCCATTGTTGGAATAGGGTTTACAGCATTTGATATGTTTATGAGGTACCAACAAAGTCTAAAGACCGGCAAAGCTGAAAAGGAGGATAATAAAAATAGAATACCTGATTTATCCCAAAACATTACCACCCAACCCTCCCAACCACAAACACCAAAATCCGTAGGACCTGCTACGCTGAAAATGGGAATGATATGATGTGATTTAAAGGTTTTCTATATCATCAATAAAATTATGTCAAATGAAAACAAACTTGTGAAAACTGTTACTGATTCATCAGTACTTATTGGGCTAGCAGCTGCTGTTGGTTATGTAGCTAAAAAGGTTATGAAAGAATCATTTATGAACGATCCATCCTCAAGTATTACAAATTATGCAAAATGGGTGGCTGTATTGTCAGGTAGTATGTACCTAAAAACATATTTAGAGGATCAAAAGATTTTACCGAACTGAGCGAAGAGAGGGAGGAACCCAACTTAAAGATTTTACATATTGACTAACAAATGGCAACAATAGCAATGATGTTTGGAGGAGCTATTTTGAATGCAACCGCTTTTGTTGGTGGATCATATCTTGCAAAATATCTCTCTGGTGATAAAACAGATGCAGAACGAATACGACATGATAAAGCATTAGAAAAATATCAAAAAGATTATGCTGAATACCAGGAAAATAGACAGAAACTAATTGATTGGAAAGTAAAACAAAAAGATGATAAATACCAAGCTTCAAAAAATATTTCGAATACAGATGAAGCTTTTAACTTATACAGTCAAATGCATCCGACGGAGTCGGGGAGAGCTTCGCTCGATGAACCAAAATTTTCTAATTATTATAGACCTAGTGACAATCAAAAGATGGGGGAAATGGTATATGTGGGAGGAGGAATGTTGGCATTAGGTTATATGGCTAGTAAATTATTTTAAGTAATTGTATGTGATTAGTTTAAAGATTTCTTACTGATGAGTAAAAAATCATGGCGGAATTACCAGAAGTACCAGAAGATGATCCCATTGGATTGGGGGAAGAAGAAGATCCTGATGATTTTAATGAAAATGATCCACTAACTGGTAGAAAGCAATCAAAAATACCAGTTCGAGTAACATCTACAACCAGAGGTAATAGGAATTATGAGGATGAGGGTGCTAGACCTAAAACAAAATCAAGTAAAGAGATTGAGATGGAGCAGATGGAAAGAAACAAAAATGAAGTCTGGAATGAGATTTTAAAAAAATTCCCAGATGCTAAACCTAGTTTTCTTTTCAAATATAGTGCGTGGGGTAAAATCGAAGTCGCAATTCCTAGAAATAACCCCAAAAACATTAAATGGCACGAATTATTCAATGCGAATGGAGATATTAATAAAAAACTCCCTGTTACCATAATTAGAGCTCTAGGTAAAAAAGCGGAAGAAATTGTTGAAGCTAATGATGATATTTTATCACAACTGGAGGAAGCTAAAGAAAAAAATAAGGATTTACTTAATGCAGTACAAGGATTGGAAGCAAGCCTAAAAATATACCCTATGGAGATTAGTCGATATGAACAAAAAGAAAAAGAACTGCGTGAATACATTAATAAACAACAAGAAACAATAGATGAAAAAGATAGATATTTAGATGCAGCTGTTAAACAAAAGATAGAAGCTAAAACAAATGCTGATAAACTTTTGAGTGAAGTAAAATTATACAAAGAAGAAATAGACAAATATAAGAAGGGTAAATTAAATTTATCAAAGTTAGAACAAAGTAAGGAGCGATTACAATCAGAGGTTGATAAATTAAATGAACGAATTAGAAAGATTACAATCTCAAATGAAGAACAAATAGCTGATATGGAGAGTAAAAATGAAGAAATACTTAAAAATCTACCATTACGAGATCGTATAAAATATATCTTCAAAAAGTATGGTTTTACAGTATTTGCAGTTATAAGTGCTGTAGGGGTGGTTATTGGTGTTATAGTTTCTAATGTTTCTGGAGGTCTATCTAAATTAGGAAAAGGTGTTGGTAATGGGTTGAAAGCTATTGGTAAAAAACTCGGTGAAATATTACCAGGGATGGTTGGAGCTATAGTGAGTTTCCTATTTAAAACAGCTGGTGAGGTTATTGGGTTTTTAGGTAAGAACGCTTGGCTTTTGATAATGGCTGTTGTTCTATATTTTGTGGAACGACTGAAAGGAGGAACAAGGGTAAAGAAGAGTCAATAACAAAAACCTCGAATTCATTTAAAGATATCATGTTGATCAGTAAAATACAATATGGATGACTACAAGAGAATTTACGGCGTATCGACCGAAGGTCTCCCTGGTGAAGCCCGAGCCGACCGTGAGAAAATTCAGGCAGAGCCCTCGATTTATCCTAATTTGCCTGTTAATTCAGACCCAAGTTCCTCATTTCAGGTGGTTAATTTCAGACTACAAAAGTCATGTGAAGTACTAAGTAATCTTCAAAAGGAAATTAAACATTATGAAGATGTTAGAAAAAAGTATAATAGAGCAAGAGGTATATTTACAAAAATCAGTGTTTGTAGTGGAGTGCTTTCAGTTATTCTATCTGCAAGTGGGCTCGGAACCTCCCTTACTGGTTTTGGTGCTGTTGTTGGTATCCCATTAGGAGCGGTTGGAGGTATTTGTGGGGGAATATCAGTTGGATTCGGTGCTTCTTCTAAAAGACTTTCATATAAAATTAGCAAACATGAACAAACAGTTTCTATAGCAAAAGCAAAAGTAAATACCATTAATGACTTGCATGGTTTCAAAGGCACTAAAAGATAACGCTATATCCGATCAAGAATTTTCGTTAATTTTATCAGAGGTTGATAAGTTTGAAAAACTAAAACTAGAAATCCGCCAAAAAACTCAGAAAGAGACAGAAAAAAACTTAAATATGAATCAGATAAGAACAGAGGTTCGAGCGGAAATATTAAAAGATCTAACCGGTCGAGAACACTGAAAATTTCATATGAAAGAACTGATGTTGGGTTTAATTGTTTTGCTGGTTTTAAAAAAGAGGTGATTTAAAAGCAACATGTTATGAACAAAAAAATGTCATTATTCAGTGATTTCAGAAATATGTATCCAAAGGCTGATATAAGTCATTTCACATTTGTGCCTGATTCGTATGGTGGATATATTAAATGGCAAGTTGATGGTACAACAATAATGTCAAATGATGATCCTACTGGAAAAACATGGATTGATGATATTTCACCTGGTTTGAAAAGAATTTTGTGGAAAGATTTAGGGCTTACCTCTGATGAATTGAGTTCATTTCCAAATAGTTTAACATTGACTAATCTATCTTATCCTATACCAGCTATTAATTTTGATGACTTTTCAACTGATATAACAAAAATTCTAACCTCGCTGGATATATACGTTTCAAATACAAAGAAATTCACAGCAAAGATGAGAAACATATTTACATCACAAGTTGTTACTTTCAAATTTGGTAAACAGAGTAGAAAATGGTTGAACGCCCCTGATATGAATTATTGGCCACAACAACTTAACTTTGCAGTTTGGTGTTCAACATCTGGCTGTGGGATAAGTCCTTTTGAAAGTCTAAATTATCCTAAAGTAGTAAATAGCTTTATTAAGTTTCATGTATATTTCACAATAAGGCGAATACTGTATGAATTAAGCCTTCCATTACCTGATGAGAAACCTTTTGTGATAAATAATAATCCATATAGTAAAGTTGCATATCAACGATTGTGTGCTGAATTTGGAATTTCTAATAATTCTGACTTTAGATGGAAAGGGGGTAGAAATGGAGGGTTAGGAGATATATTTCTTGATTATGGTGCAGGATACCGACCGACGGGAGGAACTAAAGGAAAAGGTGGTGGATATCAAAATGTACATATTGTAAGGAATTATGATATTGAAGCAGATCAATGGCCTAGTGAAGGTGGTAAATTCGCTGATGAAGGTGGAAAGAAGGAAAAGGGTAATCTAATCTCATTTATACGTAATGATGACTTTGCTGATTTCAAATATGCTTGGTTTATCCCTACAAGTGGTCATGGGCTCACTAAAGCTGGACTTGGTAGATTGAATCGCTCTGCCGAAGCTTTTGTTTATTGTATATTAGGGGCACAAGTTAACACAAGAAATTCAATTTATGGTAACGGCGGTGGGGCGATAGAGACACAACAAGAATTCTTGGCTTTATTTGAAAGTAGTGTTATTGAGAATGACATTTCTAGTTCTATCCAAAGGTATCAATTAGCTGTACAAGAAGCGAAATTACGGCTTGATTTAGCTATCGCTCCTGGTGTATGGTTGATGCCAAGTAATATGATAATCAATACTGAAAGCGTGACTGGTTTTAACAACAAACTCATGAAAGCGAGTAATGATATGAATTTTGGAGTGAATAATTCCATAAACACTGAAGCAAAACAAGTTGGAATAAGTCATAACTTAGGATCTTCAAAGTTAAAGCTGATCGAAGATCAGGACCGTCAAAGCCGAAAGTTACCTCATAGAACTGAAACGAATAAAAACCCACAGGAACCAAAAACCTCAACGAAAACAGACTCGATGAAACAGGAAAAACGTAGGACCAGCTCATCGGACGAAGTCCTCCCGGCAAAGCCGGCCGCTGAAAATAATATTGACTCAACGCAACATGAAAATAATATATTAGCATTTATAATTGTCGCTGGTGGATTAGCGTGGTATCTATTTCGGTAGATGACTGGATTTTTCAGCTTACGCGTAAGTCGTTTTTATCACAGTCGGTTATTATAGAAATTACGGCGTAGCCGGTCCCGAACGGCCCGAAGCAAAGCTCGATTTAAAGATGAATATGTTGTAATCAAACAAAATGTTAAGCATTACCATGTATGATTCTGAAACTAGGATATATTTAGAGCCCCCTATGAAAAATATTCGGGAGATTCAGCTCCTGGATTGTAATATACAAACCAAAAGATTGATTAATTTCAAGGATCAGCAGATATTATTCAATGATAGGAATCTGGGCTTCATAATAATTGAACCTGGTACATATTCTCTTCGCAATATTCATTCGATCTTTTTTAATGATCCTGATAGGGAAAAGATAACAATAATTGAGACTGATACTGTTAACTATCTATATTCAAATAAAAACTTCAACATTAAACTTACTAGAGCGTTGTCGATTGGTTTAGGGGTGCCTGAAATCATAAATCCCGGTAAATTATACCCCATAAATATACAGATTAAGGAACCATTGAGACTTATGTGTAGTATAGTGGATAATAAGTCTTCATATATGAATAAAACCAAATATGGAGAACTTGTGAAACTCACACCATCAACCCTACTTGCAAACATACCCTCAAAGGATTATCCAACAATTCCAGTTCGAAAATATGATAGCCTAATAAATCACTTCGATTTAAGTATATTAGACAATGAATGGAAAAAACTTGATCTTAAAGGTTCTCCTATAACTTTTAGTTTAAGATTTAGGTAATTTTTTATGTTATGTAACACATATAAGCGTTATATAACTTAACACTAATCAATACCCCATCTTTTTTCAAATCTCTCAACTCTTCAAAATCAAGACACCAATAAGGATTTCATACTGCATCTTTTATTTATCTTCTATTATTTTCCCATATAATGAATTTCCTTTAAAGGCATTATACTTTGAACTTAGTTTTTTCAACATTTCTTCATCGCTTATCTTAGGATCGTTTTTTATTCCATATGCCTTAGTTACTTTATCTCTTATTTTTTTCATTTCTTCTTGAAGTTCTTTTGTTGTAATTACTTTATCTTCAAATTTTTTATGTAATTTATTTAATACATTACTAGCAACATTATAATTCATATCTTTTATTCCAATTTTTTTTTTAGAATAATCTATTAAATCCTTTGTGCTAATTTTAATAATTTTCTCTTGTTGACCTTCTTTATTCATTATTTTTATTTTTATATTTTAAATCTTTAAATCATAATTCATTTTTTTAAAAAACACATATAAGCGTTATATATAACTTAATTTTTTCCCCAACGTTCTTTCAAATCCCTTGACTCCTCAAAATCAAGGCACCAATCCATATACCTATCCGGATTCCATGCTACTTCCATTAGTTCGTCATACAAGTCTTTGTAGAATTTCTTTTTATGTTCTAACTTATAACTATCTATGTTTATTTCAACATTTAATGACCCAACAATAAAATTTTTATCAAACTTATTAATATTACATTCCTTATCATAATAACCAAAAATTTCATCATAACCCTCAAAAAGAATATATTCCTCATTATCATAATAATAATGAAATCCAACATAGTCTTTTAAAATTTCTTTAAACTTTTCATTGGCATAATTTAATAAATGTTTTACAAACTTATCACCACATATACCATTCACACCAAAATTTATATCCTCGTAATAATTAATATCGCGTCCATTATCATATTCATCATCATCTTTATTATAATAAATAATTTCAAAATGAATATAGTTATTTTTTTCATCAATAAAACCACGATTTTTTAATATCTTTTTTAACAAATCTTCTTTGTTTGCCTCTATAAAATCACAAAGACTCAATTCTTTTTTATTATAATATTTAAAATTAATAGTCATTTTTCCATTACATACTTGTTTTACTAGTCTTTCCATCTTTTTTTATATTTTATATATTTAAATCATAATTCATTTTTTAATTTTACATTCTCTACAATGTGCTTTCTGTTTTCTATGTTCACATATTTGGGATCCTCCACACTCTTTACAATGTGTTTTCTGTCTGTTGTGTATACATAATTGCGACCCACCACATTCTTTACAATGTGTTTTTTGTATGTTGTGTTTACAAAATTTTGATCCTTTACATTCTTTACAACAATATTTAATTTTATTATGTATACATAATTGAGACCCGCAACACTCTTTACAAAAATATTTGCACTTTTTATGGATACAATAATATTTATTATTAATAGCATCTTTTTTAATTTCATTAATGATTTCCTCCTCTGAAAATTTTTTAATACTTTTAATTAAATTTTCTTTATTCATTTTTGTTCGCCCTTTAATTTTCAACTCTTTTGCAATATTTTTTAATTGGTGAAAATGTAAATCTTTTATTTGTTCCATATTTAATAAAAATATTTGTAAATCTTTAAACTATAATTCATTTTTTTTGTAAAAAGTTAATAAAATATTAAATTCGTCTTTCAAAATTAATTTTTTTTATTTTACAATCCATATATATAAACTACTGGTAAAATTGGTGTAAAATCTTACCTAAAACTTTAAGAAAAATTAAATAAAAAATTAAAACC
>OX453287.1:18995516-19013016 GCA_949710005.1 Ricordea florida
ATAACATGGTGGAGATTGAACGCGCAGTCGAAGAGGGCAAAAGAGTAATACAAGAGGGAGTGCAGAAGCTTAAAAACCGAGCCTCTGAAATTGAAGAAAGGATGAAGAAAGACTCCGAAGATGTTGGGAAAGCTGTACAGAGGATACGTGCCATTAGAGAAGCCGTGCGTAGGAATGTACAACAAGCCATTTTACAATTGGAACAGCATGAGGAAGAGGTTTTGGCCAAGTTAGATAATATTGGCAATGAACAGCAAAGCGCCTTCGACATGTTTGTGGAAAGGCACGAGTCAAGGACAGAATTGTTGAGGGGTCTTGTGGAATACAGTGAGAGAGCTGTTCAAGGAAGCAATCCTGAAACACTGTCCTCTCGACATGCGTTTTTGAGCCAGTGTCGAGAAGCCTTGAGCGGAGAGGAGGCAAGCACCTTTAATCCACCCCACGTTAACTTCGTGGTAGATGAGAATATGGAAGAAATGATTAGAAAAACAGTGCTAGGCAAACTGGTTGTCTCTTTCACAGACCCATCCATGTGTTCTGTTGAGGGAAATGGGCTGGCAAAAGCAAAAACCAAGAAACAAGCCAATTTTACTGTTACTACAAGAGATTCTGTAGGTACTGCTTGTTATTGTGCCACAGACAGAGTAGAAGTAACCATTTGTAGTCCATCAGGTGAACAGCTGGAGGTCAAAGTTGAAAATCAAAGTGACGGTCGGTACATAGTCACCTATACTCCACTTTGTAGTGGTCAGTATAAGGTGGCTGTGACAGTTAATGGGGAGTCACTGGGTGGCAGTCCATGGACTGTTCAGGTGAAGGCACCCAAGAAACGTAAAAAGTAATAAATACAGGTTGATGACTAAATGTTGGGGCAAGATTGGTGGACATCGATTTATTTTTCTTTTTTTGTAGCCATAAATGTACAAAAATATAGCAGAAAAGGAATCTGTGGGGTGGCAGGATGGCCAGGCATACTGCCATTATGTGGGCTCAATAATTAGGTCTGTGCTGCGGTGAAGGGTATAGACCACTTTCATGAATGGTGGCCGATTTACTATTCTTTTGTATGTATGTTAATTAGACCTACTAACCTCATTTTGGAACAAAAATAATATTGTATTTTCCACATGCTAGCGAGGCCAGGAAGGCTTATTACCATGAAAATAAAAAAAAAACATTTTGTTTTACCACCATTATGATAGAGGTCTATGGTGTTCAAGTTGTTCAGTCTGGGACAGGGTTTAAAAATCAAAGAGTTTTGGTGTGGTGACCTCCATAGCTTCTGGAAAATAAATAGCAACTCTAGTATAGGGAAGGATTTTAGGAGTTTTTTGTAACAGGGCTAAAAATTGGCGGTCGTATGGTCTCCACCGGCGAGTTAAAACTGACCAGGGCTACCAAAAGTTAAGGTGTGAATGCCCAATGTGCAGCTATGCCACAGAATTTCGAAAAGTTGCAATGTAAATTATGCGAAGTACAAACTTAAAAATAAAACTCAACAGGTAGTTTACTACTGAATTTTTAGTTCTGAAGTGGAAATTCCAAGGTGTTTTAACAGTGATATCATGAGCGATCCACATTCACAACATATAGAGGCCATTTTGATTTTGTGATTGCCAGGTGACTGTGAAAGAAAAATAGAGGGCTACTTCATTTTGGGATGGGCCACTGAGAATTCAAGGAAACTGACCCGACTGGCCACCAAAGGCTGGAGTTAATTTTTAGCCCTGTTGTATTATACATGTAGGGTAGCAAGATTCAGCTGATCTAGGTATAGATATAGGATAAGGGTTCCATAGTCCCAGCAGCACCCCCCTCCCCATCCCTCCTGAAAATTCCTTAAATACCCCTCTCCCCTCCCCCCTTTGCTCACCAGCATCTGGTACAAGGTCAGTTGTAGGGTGGATTGGTTGATTCTAACTTAATACTGATAAACATTCTCTAAAAGTGTTTACCTCCTATATGGTCATGGTCTTGATGCTAAAGAGATTGTGTTTATATAGAAGGCAGGGAGAACTATAGTTCCAAATGCTTTTCAACTGTAGCTACTGTGCTAGACTGAAATAACGTTTTCTCTCTTTCCTTCCGCTTTTATTTATTCTCATGCATCATAAGATATGTATAGCATGACAGTGGAAAAGATAGAGTTTGTGATGTGGAAACCCAATGTTGGGCTAAAATCTGTGATTTGTACTGCATGCCTGCATTGATATAATAATGTAACAAAAATAACATTCTTCTTTGGCTTCCCCCTCCACAAACTCAAAAACTTGCTGCACGGTCCCAGTTAGTGAGAGTAATGTGCTTCTTAGTGTTGTTGTACCTCATACGGTAGGTTAGACAGTGTGGATAGCTTGACCCCCTGCTCATGTCTTGAACAGAAAGCAACAGACATATTTCCATAGTTAACAAAGTTAACAAAAGGTTAAAATTAGTGTATATGTTATGGGTTAAAGTTAATTTCAGGTTAAAATGATTTGATCTAGATTGCTTTGTGATTTCTCTGTGTCTTGTATTCATTATCATAAATGTACGGTAGATAAAGAAACTACAAACCAATCTAGGCTAAATCAAATTCAACCTGAAATCAAATTTAACCTTGACATACATGTATGTTCTATATTTTTGGTGTAATCAATGATCAATGTAGTGCAATAGTTCTCAAAGCTGGTTAAGAACATTCAAGAACTAACCAATGTTCAAATCATCAAGTGCAGAAGATGTTTTTCAGAGTGATGTGTCTTTCTTTTATTGCTTTATACTGTATGTCTGTAATGATTGAAGAGCCATTATTTGTTGTAAAAATTTCAGCCATTGACTGTTGAAATTAAGATGCTTGCTATTAACAAAATTAAAAGATAGAAATGATTTTGTTGTATATTTAACATGAAAACATAGAGGTACCAGTGTCAGTCTGTACTTAAGTAAACTTGCGACTTCCCATGTACAATTTTTCTTTTTCTTAACCCTTTCACTCCCAAGGGGTCTCCATTTGACAAGTAAATTTAAATCGTCTGGTGTTAGACAGAGTAAAATCTATAAAGTCACTCTTGGGAGTGAAAGGGAGATAGTTTTTAAATCATACTCAGACATCTATTATAAGAACTCAGTTAATCATCATGTGCAGCCTTGGTGTTTTGGGGTTTTATAATTTTCTTGGACTGTTTTTTCTTAGGCCTAGATTAAGCCAGAGAGAATTTCCACTTTTCAGTTTGAAAACTCTTTTTTCACCTAGTTCCCAGCACTTAAGAATCTTCGCCTTTGCCTTACAGGTTGCTATGCATTCCTGTAATGCTGTAAGATTCTAAATTCCTTAATTCGTGCAAACGCAAATGCTAACCAAGCATATGTGAGAAAAAAAATTATTTCCTAGAAAAAAAAATAACTCTTTCATAAATTTTCAGTCTCAAATCCACTGTATTTATTATAATTAAACATTTCCTAGAACACTCTAAACAAATCTTTGAAATTCTTCCCTTTCCCTCGTTTATTTGTTGTTTCTTTGATCTTAGATTACTTTGATTTCCTTTTTCTATTTATTTTGTTGGGGGAGGATACAGGAAGGTTCTTGCACGCTAAACGGGAGTTAACTTTGTAATGGGGGAGGGGAAGGTAACCATGAAAGCCTTTCCCCAGTCTTTTGAACTTCTCGTTCCAGTCCTCCTTCGTCGTAATCTTCCAAGATGTCGGCCGGTGCAGCACAAGCACGCTTAAGAGAAGAAATAGAAAGATCATTGGAGAAACTTGAGAAAGAAAATCTTCGAGGACTTCAGGTTTGTCCACCAGTGCCTATGGGCTAGAATTCCGAATTATCCCATACTTTATTATGCATGATGTAGCTGTACTGTTTCGCTCTTCAAAAAGGAAAATTTGCACATTCAAAAAATAAATTTTGCGCATGCATTGCCCCAAGCAATTCAGCTACCTCTTGCATAATGAAGTAGAGTGTAATACGGTGATCTAACCATGCCGGTAAGCGAACGGGGTCGAATTTGAGCAGTTGAATAATCTGGAAGCTAGAGGTTTCTCTCGCGTTTTCATGTAAACACGTAGGAAGCAAGCACGTGGCTTAGTTTTCCACATGGATTTATAGTTTCTCACTGGGGCAATTAACCGTTTCTCACTTAAGATCTGAGTAGAAGTTCTTCTTATTGAGTATCACAGATTTCCTTTTGTCTTACTTTGAAGCACCTAGCATTTATTATTGCATCATCTTCAAGTTCATGATTTTCTCAAACCTCATCGTCTGCTCATTTAGGACTGTGAGGAGAAGTTACACTTTGGTCAGTTTCGCAAGTGGAAAGGTGCAGACCTTAAATGGGGTTCATAAATTGTATCAGAAACTTGAAACATGTAACTCACGTTTACAGCTTGTCCAGATTCAGTATTGGTAAGATTTCCACACAGGTCCATACCTCATTATTTATGCTGAAGCTGTCTTGTCTAGTGTGATGCACGTGCAAATACTTCTTGTGTTCGAAGAACGAAATAGTATAGTTACAGAATATATAATGAAGTAGGGACCTGTACAGAAATCTTACCTCAATATTTGCCAAGTACCATATTTGGAGACTACTTGCCCCAGTCTTTGAGCTTGTTGACACTGGTTGGTTCATTTTTTTCCTCTTGCTTTCCAAATATGGTACTTGGTACATTGAATGTGGACAAGCTGTCGTTGAAGATGTTCAATGGCAGTTATACATTTCAAGTCATGGGTTGCCGGTTGTATTTACTTTATGTTCGCTGCAGGCCAAGTCACACTTGTGTGCTGCTAAATGCTGTGAGAATGTCACATCAAGTAAAAATGAAGTTGAGCATTGCATGTCCAACTGTTTTGTACAAGTTCAGCAGATCCAAGAATATACTGGAAAAGAACTTGAAGGATTCAAGGTAACAGTACTTCATTATCTGTTATGAAAAATGTGACTGAAGAACCAGTTCAGAGAAAGTTGGCAGTCCTCAGCAATGTTGCTAACTGATCCAGCGAATCAATACTTTTGATTGAAATTAAAAATTAGTACATATTGAAATATTTATATGTATAAATAAAGCATCTATTTGTGCTGCAGATCCAAACAGAGCAAAAGGCTTAACCTTGGCATTATTTACTCAATCTTAGACAATTGCAGTTCAGTCTTCTGCAAAGGTCAAGTCTTCAACAACTGGATTTAATTTTGTTGTCAAGACCTTCTCATTAACTGATCTATTCATTTACGTACTTATTTATGTTGCTTAGGGTCGGTTACAACGTTGTGCCCAGCAATGTGAGGACACTGTTCGAGACAGTCTAGGGCCAGACACCACTCAGGCAGATCTCTCAAAGCACCAGGCAAAGCTAGATGCATGTGTCGAGCAGTGTTGTGTCACACATATAGAACTGGTACCCAAAATGTTTGAGAGGATGAAGGCCATCATATCACAAGTTTCACAACAGCAGAGCAAGAGATAGCTGTTGTTAAGAGCAATGTAGGTCAGAAATATGATGGTTTTACAGTTATTATAAAAATTTGTTAGGTCTTTTTTTATTTTATCTAGTACTTTATTGCTTTTGTACCTGATCTGTAGACAAAAAGTAGATTGTACTGGACAGATAAATAATGCCAGATAGTAATTCATAAACAAAGTATTAAAGGAATGATTTAGTTTGCCAGGTTTTCCATCAGGATGGTATTTTCCCCAGCGGTGTAAACAAAAGCTCTTTCACTTGACCGCATTTCTTCTCTGCTTTGTCAGCAAATCCTCTGAGGAACGTAACAACGCCCTCACAGGTGAACTCTTCTAGCGGACCCTCACCATAACGCTCCAGGTGTTCCTCATTTGACGTCACGGTGATGCAATATATGACGTAACTATCCAGCGCAACGGGACTGAGAAAGAATACGTCATGAATATTGGTGGTATGGTCACGCTCGGCAAGATTCATGTCCTGTGTTGCTAAGATGGAACACAGAGTCGTCACACAACTTTATATTTAACGGCTGGGAAGTTGACTGCGTAACGGCGGTAAATTTAACCGCACCTGTTATACCAACTGACCTTGAATTTGACTACACTTTTCTTCGGTATACCCACGCTCTCCATTTGACGCAGTATCGTGGACTCAAAGCGAGGACAGCGGAACGGCTCCTCTTGAACAGGCCGTTCGGCGCGCGCTATCTTATCTTGCAGGACTTGAAGTCGTCGTTGTAGCCGATGTACATATTGGCAACTTCGTCGTAGCTGAGAAAGGAGGATCGCGCCACATTTTCAGTGAATTCACTCATACTCATCAATGGAAATTGGATGGAGTACAAAGTATCACGTGAAATGTGACGCTTGTTCGCGACAGTCAGCGGAATTGACAAGCGCTGACATTCTCGCCCCGCCCACTTGATGGCCGCGCGGAAGAGCACCGTTTCCTTGGTAACGAGGGTGTCACGTGAGAGGAAAGCCGTGAGTGTACTATGATCAATCTCGGTAAACTGATCGTCGTCAGCTATCTGCGACGCGTCTCGGTCAATAATTGTCCAGCATTTATTCTCAAGTCCTTTACTGACACCGAAAAGAAAACAGTGATTTAGTACTGGCAAGGTGTTCGCCACAGCCAAGTAATTCAGAATAAATCTCGGTGCAGATTTCGGCCAGGTTTGGTTTGAGGTACTTTCGCGCCAAGAGCAAGATCTCAGGTGTGTTGTCAGTGGTCAGCTGAACTTCGTCGTAGTAGCACATGTACCAGAGCAATTCCAGGAAAGATTCGAGCTCACTTTTGAGGATCTCAATCTGACGGAATAAATGAACAAAAATGATGAATGATGAATGAAAAAGAGTAATAGGAATTGTGGACTTCCTTCTCCTGTTCTAGCATACTTTGATCATGATGCAAATGAATATATGAAAGACCATAATCGTGAGAAGTTGTAGAAAACACTGCTGAATAGTGCTCAATACACATTTGTGTAGAGCGGTATATAGAATTGGGTTACTAAATGAAAACACACATGATTCCCTGCAACTCTGAGTTTCGTGCTTACGCACTCATCAGGCAGATTTAATTTATTTATGAAAGACCATAATTATATTTGAACTGCGGAGTAATATGTAATGACATTAATTGATCATCCCAGTTATGTACAAAACTTAAGCAGCTGTAAAATCTAAGCCTGAAAAAAAAAAACTCAGGCCTGAACGGGATTCGAACCCATGACCTCTGCTATACCGTATACAGTGGAACCCCGTTAATACGGCCACCAACAGGCCATGGAAATTTGGCCATATTAACGGGGTAGGGTCAAATTTCATGACTGGTCTACTTCAAGTGACGTCTTGACAGATACATATCACAATAATTGTACTTCTAAACAACTGTTCTTTAATAAACATCACTACTGCAAACATACAGTACTATCATTAAAAACTAATGAAGATTTTAAAAATCAGAAAATTTACAATTCATGCATGGAAAAATGAACATTATTGGATTGAAAAAACGAAACGTGAACAGGCTAGGCTATCTCAAATTAAAAGTCTCGACCTTCCCGACTTATAATACTGTACATGAGTTCAAGTGGCCGTATTAACGGGGTAAAATTATAAAGGATTGTGCAGGTTGGGTTTTCAGAATGTGGCCGTTGGCCGTATTAATGGGGTTGCCGCATTAACGGGGTTTTATTATAAGAAAATGTATGGGCAGTTTGCCGGGACAAACAAAAGTGGCCGTAATAACGAGGTGGCCGTATTAACGAGGTGGCCGTAAGGCGGGGTTCCACTGTGTATATATATATATTTATGAATATTGAATATTTTACACGCGGGTCCCTTCACACTTGCGGCTGACTTGACGAATCATGTTATAGTTTTTTAACATTAATCTTATTTGTATTATATCCGATTATTTATTCATATTTGGTTTGCGTTTCTTGAGTTTTGTATCGCATTGTCATAGTTTCTCGCTTGGTAATCCCCGATTGTTTATCATTGGTTAATTTTTTTCATTTTCATGTGTTACCACGCCCTGTTATGTAATCATCTTTGTAATATTATGTCATCTTTTATA
Organism: Ricordea florida; assembly: GCA_949710005.1. Lineage (NCBI taxonomy): Eukaryota > Metazoa > Cnidaria > Anthozoa > Corallimorpharia > Ricordeidae > Ricordea > Ricordea florida. The sequence continues at coordinate 19,003,549 of OX453287.1, forward strand.
CTGTAAACCTATTTAAGGATATTGTAATTTCTTATTCACTTGCACTGCAACTGATGAAGGTCTTTGACCGAAACGTCTATTTTTATTAAATTTTTAAACTTTTTTTAGATTTTCTACTGTATATATATTTTTTTTTTTCGCTCGAAGTTGTCCGTCCTCGTTTTCCACAATTGCCTACAAATTTCATTACTCGAGGTTTGGACTACGAATCCTTTTGGATCCTTCTGGCGTGTGGCATCCCTGTTGGCTCGAAGCATTATAATATATATATATATATATATATATATATATATATATATATATATATACGGTATAGCAGAGGTCATGGGTTCGATATATATATATATATATATATATATATATATATATATATATATACGGTATAGCAGAGGTCATGGGTTCGAATCCCGTTCAGGCCTGACTTTTTTTTTTTTTCAGGCTTAAATTTCACAGCTGCTTAAGTTTTGTGCATAACTGAGATTATCAATTAATGTCATTACATACTTTGACCATGGAGAGTTTTGAGCTTGTGACTCTATCCCTCTCCTTCCCCCCCCCCCCTCCTCCCCACGACAATCTGCTCTCAAAATGAAGATGACGATGAAGAACTCAGGAGCCTCATGATGTCCTCCAACCGGGACAGGAACGCCAGACAGCTCCTGAGGATTTGCTCGTCCATCAATGGCCCAAGCCTCTAATCAACCTGCTAGGTTGCTGGACTTAGCAGAAGAACCAGTGGCTCTTTTAGGAGCCACAGCAGCTTTAAAAGTCAATGATCAATATGAACTTATTATTTTGAAAAAAATAAAGCTTAAAGAAAGGAAACCCGGTCACATCCAACGAACGAACAAACAAACGATCTTAAACTTATTGACTTCAATTCCATGTGTGAGTAGAACAAAGAGAAACCCGAAGCGAAAGCGTAATCTTCTAGGAGCCACCACAGCTTCAAACGTCAACGATCAATATGAGCTTATTATTTTGAAAAAAAATAAAGCGTAAAGAAAGGAAACCCGATCACCTTCAACGAACGAGCAAACGAACGATCTTAAACTTAGTGACTTTAATTCCATGTATGAGTAAAACAAAGAGAAACCCAAAGCGAAAGCGTAATCCACTAAGTCGAAAACAGATTTCCGTTTGGGGCTAATCGACTGTTACATGGGAGCAGGAGCTCATCAACAGGAGCCTCTATCTATACTGATTCCTTGAGTCAATCCTTTCCCGATTGGATATATTTTTAGAACGACTTTTCCAACGAAATCACTCGACGAGACATCGACCACATCAGAACTTTCTTCGGAAATATTGCCGTCTAAACGTTCCTCGTTAACTGCCATTTCGATATTTTGCAGCAAGATTAGCTTAACGTGATCGTTAAATATGTCAAACCTCTCTTTTGATCGGGTCTTTTTCCCCGATAGTCGTTCTAAAAATAAATTCAATCGGGAAAGGCAAGAAACTGGATAAACCAAACGAGTTGATAAAGTAAGTTATACCACCTTAAGGTAAAAGGGAGGTGCTCACGTTTCGAGCGTTAACCCTTCGTCGGAGCGAAATCGGGAAAGGGTTCAGGACTCCAAGGCTGCCGCGTATGGGAGATGAACGCTCATATTGATGGGTTCCTGTTGGGGGCTAATCGACTTTTACTTGGGGGCTAATCGACTTGGGGTTTATCAACTTAGTGGGGGCTAATCGACTTTTACTTGGGGGCTAATCGACTTGGGGTTTATCGACTTAGTGGGGGCTAATCGACTTTTACTTGGAGGCTAATCGACTTGGGGTTTATCGACTTAGTGGGGGCTAATCGACTTTTACTTGGGGGCTAATCGACTTGGGGTTTATCGACTTAGTGGGGGCTAATCGACCGGATACCCTTTTTGAGGTTCCTGCTTCTTTGCGGTCACATACGAGCGGCGAAGCCGCAAGGCGTGAGCTTTCAAGCTTTACCTCTTCGTCGCCAGCATCACTAGGGAGTTTAAGCAAGAACTGTAGAGAGACCATGGTTTCGGAGTTTTCGAAACGAACGGACAGAAGAACAAACATATTCAGAAGGATTCAAGAATTCTAACCCTTTCTGTCCCCAGGCAAAGCGCTGTTGTTGTTGCTTACATAGTAGAAGGAGTGAGTCGTTAAATGGGCTCTTGCATGGTCTTGATAAATCAATGATTCATTTATCATTTAGGTTTGGCACATGAAAAGTACGGCTTCTTAACCGGGCCTTAATGTCCCCATCGCAAATTTATTGTGTCTTTTGTACGAAGAAAAATGTTGAACTGTTTGGCAGTAGTCTACCTGGCAGCTATTGTCTGACTCGCCAATCAACATTTCTCTCCACACAAAACGTTTCATGACGAACCGGATGACGGCTGCCAAGAAGACAACTAATAATTATGTGGCGGGGGAGGAGAAAACTCAAAAGACAAGTGCTGCAGCTAATCTGGCTCTAATTTAAGCTTAATGAAACTCTTTTCCGTTTCCTGATCTATTTCTGTGTTTATTGTGCGTTAATCAAGCGGCTAAAATGCTAGTCACTTGCAGTATGGTTACTATGGCTGTGGGAAAATACCACACTTCATCTAGTTTGAAATTCAGTTGAAAAAGACGAAGAATCAAATCTCAATATGCAGCTCTCTAAGTGATCTTATTACTGACTCAAATTGAAGCTGTAATCGTTTTCCAAATTTCTTCATGGTTTTGTCGACTGCGAAACCAGAACATTTTGGACGGGAAGAAGCTTAGGGATCCAGGCATCGTCGGTAATGAAAAACGCGAGCTACATTCGGATCGACGTCCCGAGGGGTGTATCGTGCTTAAATCGGTTTTCTTATGGAATGTATTCCCATGTCAAGAATTCTGCGGGGATTCACCACGCATTTGTCCCAGTAATATACGGAATCTCTTGTTCAAACAATCACCCGTTGGGTTAACAATGTATTGTCAGTCGCTGTGCCTTGGTTATCCTCCCAAGAAGGATCAAAGATAAAGCTTCTGAAGCAATATCCAGAGTGCTGTTCTTTGCGATATGTTTTAAGCAAGGAGGTCATATTATGGTTTTCAAACGGTGTGATAAACTCATCTAAATCGTTTAAGGCTACAAAGTCAAGGAAGTTTATGGAACGGTATAAACAGTCTATAATAGCTAAGGTTTGCCCAAAATAATGGGTAGTGGTCACGTTGATATCCTTGGATATGTTCCAAGGCAACACGCTTACCAATCCTTTACTCTCGTAATAGTTCAAGATCTGCTTAATAGGGACCGATATTGCATAGTCATAAAAGGTAAAATGAGACGCACCCAGGATCTGGGAAAGCTCCATAAACTGGATCAACCATTCTAGCGATATTTGACCATGCATTGGTGGAATACAGATACCGTATTTCCATGTTTGCCTTGCCTCTTTCGAAGAACTGCCGATAAAACCCAAAGGCAGTACAGCGGTGCCCTTGACCAAATGGTCGGGATTGCTAGCCGCTGTGGATATCTTTACGTCACAAGGAATGTTTCCGGCAATTCCTTCTGGAACAGGACACGAGCCTATGAATGCACCAACTTTAAAGCCTCCATTATGGCCAAGTGAATAGTATTCGATATTGCTTGTAACTATTTCGTCCTCCGTTTTCACTTGAATATGGCAAAACATGGTTGGCTTAAGTCTATTATTGGACAAGATCAAAACCCTTATGTAGGGTTTGATTTGACGGTTGTCGTACCAAGCGGAATACACCAGTGTTTCGGGTTGAATTTCTACAAATCCAGCGGGCCGTTCGGGCCGTTCTCCACAAGACGCACTTTTTTTCAATCCCTTACCTCCCTCAAGTTGTTTTTCTCTTGTAGCAATAGTTTTAAAACGGGGTTTTGTCACCTCCTGTCTCGTCAAGTAAGTTATGATCATTCCAACCAGCCATATTGCTGTAATCACATGGACGTATCTTCGCTTTGAGGAAAGTCTTTTGAATATCGTGGCCATGTTATCACTTTTGGCAGCTAATCTACCTCCTGTAAACCAAAATGAGAAAATGCTGATGTTAATTAATTAAGTTTGAACTTAATAGGCCTTTTGCAGCTAGCGGTCATGTGCATGGATACCACATGGCAACGCCATACTGGAGAGCAAGCATTCCAGTGATCTAAAACAATATAGAGCCTGGTCACAGCCACCTCCGTTCGAACAAAGAGTTGAGAAGAATAACAAGCTTAAAAGTCCGGGTTTTGGTCGAGGGTCGAGTGTCAAGGGTAACATGTCGAGGGTAATTAAAAAAGAACTAAATAATAATAATTAAAATAATAAATCTTTAACAAAAAAAATTAATAAATATCAAAATATAATATTAATTGAATTAAAGAACGTGCGCTCCAGGATAGAGCGCTGCAGCGACAGGAGTTAATCAGCCTGGTAGCGATCGATGCGGCTCTATACTGAAGCGCATGTTCTTTATTTCTATTAATATTATATTTTGATGTACATTTTTAATTCTTCTTTTAAAGAATTATTATTTTATTTATTATTATTTCTTTGTTTTTTGATTAACCACGACATGTTACCCTCGACACTCGACCAAAACCCGGGCTCGATTCCAGAAGATATGGTGCTCTTTGAGTGTACCACCCGGTTTGGCAACAGATGGTAAACCAGATACGGTTTGTTGCCGTGGGGTGGGCGGCAGTTAAACATCAGAAAGTTCATTCGAGGGAGGGATTCCCGCTATCAGAGACTGAGGTGGCGCGTTTTTGTGACGTGAGCTTTACAACCCCATTTGTGACACTGAAAACATTTGTGAAGTCTTCCAGCTGAACGCTTCTTAATTGCTTGCTCGCAGTTGGCAGAGAGAAGTCTGTTAAAGTTGCGGCACATTTCTGGCGGTTGGCGAATATGCCTCAAAGGGGTAGTGTAGGAGTGGGGTGTGCCTAAGTGGAGTAGTGGGGTATACCTAAGTTAGGTATACCTCAATGGAGTAACTGATGTTCTTCCTAGGTGGACGTCGAGGACAATCACACGCCGAGTGTTGTGTGTGCCCGCAAAGCCAACAAGATCTTTGCTCCTGAGAAGGCCGATTGTCGCCGCGAAATTTCTCAGAGGTACTGCAAAGGGCTGTACGCTGAGGGACTTCATGAGAAACTGTTGATGTCGACGAAAAATCTTGTTGCGAACGCGCAGGCGACGCGCTAGTAATGAATGGTCGTTTTTTCCTCGCGAAGCGAGGCCGAAGGCCGAGCGTAGCGAGGTTACTAATCGTGTCGGTTCCGGTCAGACCACGTGGCTCGCAAGCCCGAGTAAATCGAGCCGAGAGTTTTTATATATGTATATATATATATTTAGTATAAATACTCAGGTGATTATACAAAACCGCGCGCTCTGATTGGTTCGCTATCTCGGATTATCAGCCGATAATCACCTCGACGAACAAAATGGCTGCCAGTCGTTCGCGCGCTTTTGATGAAATATAATTTTTTCGTGTTGTACAATGCTTTTTTTTCTTTTTTTGAAATAATCACCTATGTATTTATACTAAAACAATTATTCGCCTTAGGCTCAGTGATTATTGATGAATATTCACCTCGACTTTGTCTCGGTGAATATTCACCGATAATCACTTCGCCTTCGGCGAATAATTGTTAATTATATATATGTTTATATATATCTATATTTTAAAGGTGTCCGTTCGCAGGCCAGGTTACCTGGCAATAGTAACGCACTTGAGAACGCTGAATTTCCGCCATTATTCGGTGATGCCTTTTTGAAAGTAATGTAAATTTTGTGGAAACCGATTTCACTCGTCCTGGAAGTACATCCCAGCAAGGTGATCTCCAAGATATTCAAGAAATATTAGCACGAGATCGTCGCCGAGTAAGTTCGAATACCGTGAAAATCAACACGAGGAAAGCACGACTCAAAGCAGGGATAGAGAAACGACAGCAGGGAGAATAACAACAGAAATCGCAGCCAAGACAACAACTGCTCGCTCCAGAAAAAGGCAAACGAAACAGCAGGGAAAAGGACCAGGAATTCAATCAAGTTAGTTTTGAATTTGAATGTGTTATTGATAGAAATACAGGACATGAGTGAACGATTACATAACGAAATATATTGGTGTACTACATTTAGCAAAACGACTTAGAAGGGACACCGAGTAAGAACGACTTCAACGATTGGAGATGTCTCTGGAAAATAATTCTATTAGTCTAAAACCGGAATCGGAAGACGACCAACAGATTACAAGAGAATGTAAATAGGTATTTTTCATAATAAAACGATAGCGTTTCCAGTTTGAAGTAATTTCCAACACAGAGAGTTGCAGTTGTTATAGCAATCATTTATAACGATGTGATCTGATATCATTGCAACAGTGAAAATATTGTAAATTTTCTTGATCTAGCAGTTATGTTAAACATTTTCAACAGAATGTATACCCTGTGTCACTATAAAGTACTGGTTCTGCAATATTATCAGTGATCAATGTGATCATTTTAAAATAAAGCAAATGTGATTACTGAATTCTGAGTAGTATTTCTCTTTGCTATATATATATATATATATATGTATGTATTCTCTGATTGAAAGGTTTCAATAATATTGTGTAGAGACAAGTTTCATAGCCTTTTCACAATGGGTCAGTTTTACCTTAGAGTGCAATGACCCCCCCCCCCCCCCTGATAATATTGCTATCTAGAACCCCTGCCCTTTTTTCACAAATGAAATGTTAATTCAAGCCTTAATTTGCAAAGTTAGACATAACATATTAACTTTGTTACTTTCTGCCGTTTACTTTATTTTTATGTCAAATATCAATATTTCATAACAACCACAACATGCAATTAACCTTTTACATTGGAAAAACTTTATAAAGAAGAAAATAAATTTTGTAATGCCAAAATGTTTATGATCTTTCTCATATATTCATTGCAAGTGTGCTGTATGTAGTAACAAGTGTTTCAAGTTTCCTAAATGCCCTATGCTTTCAATAATGATTTTCCACACAAACTTTCTAGACAAATGACTGCACTAGATTCTAAGCCTTTTAGAAGAAATGGTATTGTTTGGAGCTGTTTTGATTACTACCACCTCTGATGGAAAGCCTATTAAGAAGATTTTTGTATTGCTTTTAGTAGTAGAGTAACAATAACTTTACCAAGATTAAGACATGAATCCCACCCCATAAAAATATATTATGTTTAACATAAAAAATATAACAATAATAATATCAATACCAGTAATAATAATAGTAATGATAATAATAATGATAATAATATAATGATAGTTCTTCTCGTTACTATATGTCATTGGTTACAGTTCAATACCTCTGGCTGGCATGACTTTTTCGATGAAATACCGTCCTTATATTAAATCTTTCTTCTGCAGTTTTTATAATAGAAATTTTCATATATTCAAAATAATGTACTATTCTATGGTTGGGTATGGATATTTTGCCTGTTTCTGTAACAGCACAATTAAACTTTCATGTGGTATATACTTTTGACTGATTGATGTTGATTTCACATTATTTTTTTACAGGAGTACGTAGTGCAGCAATCTTTTTGAACATATTAAGATTTCAATAACTCTTTCTTACATGTATTGTTTTTATGATATGACCTAAAAATAGCACAACCACATACTATACAGTGGGCACTCACTATTACCAAACCTTTATTCAAAGCTTTTGTAGAATCCAATTGTTTTACCCCCAATTTGTTGATATGGCATCTCTTTTGAGGGAAGAGGAATTTTTCTATCTACCACTGGGGGTACCATTGCAACTGGAAAGAGTACACACATTAAAACATGCACTATTCATAATGCTCTCAATTGGGGTTACCCGGGAATGAAATAATGACTGCAGTAGACAATAAAATATCTAATCAGAAGATTCTTCTTACAATGAATCTCATGCAATTATAACCAAAAAAACATATACAAAAATTAATTGGAGCGTTCAGCTCATCCTCTGTGTAAGAACATATTGTGTTCAAAAGTGATGTACAACAAAGAAGACAAAGCAGTAGAGACTAAGAAAATAAAACTAAAGAAAAAAAACACAGGTTTTTACACCGTGGTAAACACAAGCATTCATATCAACTCTTCAAGATTTCACCTGCAAAAGATTTACAATCATTTTCAATTTGTGTTAAGTGAATATTATTGTGATACTTCATCGACTCTGTATTCCCTGTCAAGATAATAAATAATTTTACTTCTATTCCCTCTGGTGCAATCTCAGTGGCAGTGAAAGAGCTAAATGAAGGTCAATTTTTAAGCACTGTGTTGAGCGGTATACTGATCATGTAATTTGCACCAGGTGTCACTAATTGTGTACCAAACACAGCATAAGAAATAAAATAATGGGGATTACGCTAATATAAAAAATAAAATATATAATATAAAAAAAAATAAAGAATAAAATATGAAAGCATTGTGACTTCTTCAAAAACTAGCTTCGCGAGGTTTTTGCGGGAGTCGTATTTCTAGTATACTAGGGGACGCATTATCCGTCTGGACGAACTTGGGCAAACATTCGTGGTTCGTCTGGTTATGCGTCTCTAGTATAAAAACGGGCGCACGACGCGTAATGCGTCCAGACGAACAAACTTTAGTTTAGTTCAAGACGTCTTACGAAGGGTAATTCGTCTGGACGCACTATACGTCTTGTGCCCGTCTTTATACCAGAGACTCATAACCAGGCGAACTACGAGTGTTTGCCCAAGTTCGTTCAGACGGATAATGCGTCCCCTAGTAAAAAGACGGCCAATGAATGCTCGATGCGTCGAGTGGCTTCAATGGCTTGGTCGAGCTGTGTACTTGAAGAACCAGGGGACGAGCGATATGTGGTTGTAGCTTGGAAATAAACTGCGAAGTTATATACGTTGGACAAGGTTTATGAAGTCTTTCACCCAGTTCGTCGAGTTGGCGAAGAATGTTCTTGTATTTGAAAGCAAATCCGTTAGCAGGTTTCGAAGGATCTTGTTTCATGGCGCTCAAATCAGAAGCCAGGCGGCGGCATTTCGAGTCGGCGGGTTCTTGCGTAAAAACGGTGACGAAACACTCCGACCAAACAGTCGGTCAACAAGCTTATGTTCATGTGCCCAATTCCTGTCGGCCTGACTGTTGGCCGTTTGTCGGTCGACTATCGGCCGACTAGCGGCCGTTTGTCGGCCGACTGTTGGCAGACAGTCGGCCGACAGGTTAATCTGGGAGCTGTTCTTCACTTACACCCAAATATTTGTTGAGTTCGAAGAACGAAATAGTATAGTTACAGAATGCATGAAGAAGTATGGACCTGTGCGGAAATCTTACCAAACAATTTGCTTGAAACAAGTTGGTTCGACTGGAATTAAGTATATGAATGAGAGGAAGAAACGATAGCAGAAAGATATATGCAAAAAAGTACTTAGAAATGCTTCCCTTGCCAAGCTAGCTAGAAATGAAAGTGCTGACAAACAAAAATTGAATTTCAATGAACTTAGGTGTG
>OX453287.1:19015516-19160516 GCA_949710005.1 Ricordea florida
AACTGATACCTTTTTAAGGCCCAAAATAATGTGACTTGAAGAGGCGTTACGTGTATTTACCCGCTTAACGGCTACTAAATCTCTGTTGCAAAATCACTTTGTTAATAATTAAACGGATACATCAAGTTTTAAAAAAACCGTTCGTTTATAGGCGGGCGTTTTCACACTCCAGGATTAGATAATACAATTAAGCTACCCTATCTAAGGACCACACCAGGGACACAGAAACAAAAGGGTCAAAAAAGATACCCTATTTGAGGATCGAGAACCTAAATATATATAGCCCATATATATATGGGAGTACCACCCCCCTCCCCCCCCCCGGGCTTGTTTGCCTCTCCTAGGATTTTCGAACATCTAAAAAATGGTATTATTGCCCATTTTTAACGGATTTTTAACGTAAAAAGGTCACCTAGAATTTTCGGGAGCCTTTTTTCTGGCTGAAATTTTCGAAAAGGTAAGTTTTGATCGCTATAATTTTCGGATCACAAGACTTACAGCTAGGAAATCCGAACAGATTAAAAAATTTTAGGGGATAAAAATATGCTTATATCTACCTTTTAAATACTAAAACACTTTAACAATGCTATGTTTAAGTAGTTTTGAACTATATTCTCGTTCGGTGCCCCTGGATACGGCCGTGTGGCTCGTAGGTATCGGTTGGCAGATGGTGTCATTGCCGCTGGGGTTAATAAAATAGCAGAAACCAGAAAATGATAACGAAATAACGAAAATGTGCTCCTCGTTTTTTTTTTATACGCAGTTGAGATATATGATTTGTTACACATTCACAAATCTGGATAATCCTTTCTTACAAACACTTCAATTATAAAAATATTTTAAAATATTTTCTCTGCGCGTGATAATATAATAATTAATTGAAGTGACATGAGTTGAATCCGAGGTCTTGAATTCAATCTTTTGCGAAATAAAACACCTCAGTAGCTGCAAAGGAACGAGAATATTATATACAGAAACGTGCTAAAAAAAGATTAAATTTACCCTGCTGATATGTCCTTCACAACACCCGCGTTTTGAGAGAACGTTTCCTTAGAAGCATGTACTTTCCAGATGTTTCCACTCACTTAGAAAAATAAGCCTGCGTAGAAGGACTTTCCGGACAAAGCAACAGACATACCGGATATAAGGAAAAGATTTAAAGTTTATTTTGATTATGGAACAAGTGGATCTAAACCAGTAGTTTTTTTGGAATGATTTCCGCACAGGTCCCTACTCATTATGCATGCTGTAGCCGTACAAGAAATGTTTGCAGGCGCACTTCCCAAGACAATTCAACTACAGCATGCATAATGAGTAGGGACCTGTGCGGAAATCATTCCGTTTTTTTCTGTCTAATTAGTTGTCTTTTATAACAATAGGAAGTTTAAGATCTCCGAAGGCGACGGTAGACGAAAACGTCACCTCAAAATATAACTTGGTTCTATCATAACTCTGTTACAATTATTCAGTCTCGTTGACGTCCCACAAAATGGCCGAAGTATCCTAAAAATAAATTGTTACGAGCGGTTTCAGAGTGAAAATAGAGAATGAAAGATTCTCTGTTACATGCTTACGTTGTCATCAAAACCTCAAATTTGGTGATTTCACGTCGTCGTTATGCAGAGGACGGTTAATATTCTTGCTAAAATCCGTGCTGCACATGCAGCACGATTATTTATACTCTTTTAACCAATGATATTATTGTTTTGTGGGGTTGTCGTAGTCGTAGCTGTGGTCGTTTCTTAAACTCCCCAATATAGGACGAAACTAGTGAGCGATTATTTATAGATGCGTGCTTTTAACATATGGGTTTATATTCTTCGTAAACCTAACTTTTTGTTAGTATCATCCGCTCATTGTACGGACCTCCAGAACTTTTATTTCACCTCGATACTTTATTAGGCAAATCAGATTTAGTAATTAAAGAACGCCTAACTCGAGATCACAATAAATAATGGTTCCGTTCTTAAAACAAATCACGATAACGGAGCTTAAAGACGAAGGTGTATCGAGTTAAAACAACATAGGGAGTGTCTTATTAATCGTATCCAAATTATACCCACCTATCCAAAGGCAAACACGGCCAAGACACTGAAGACGGCACCAGGAAAAGAGAGAACTTGTTTTCCTACTGTGCTGTACGTTGACGGTAGGCTTGTCAGTTCATTTTAATTCAATTCTTGCCGCAACCTTTAAAATTTTCACAACGTTACCGTTCGCTTTTTACAACGAATTGTTTTAGACAATTTTGACGTTGTACACTTAACTCTTCAAAAAAAATGAAAAACAGTTATTTCATGCTGTTTTACTAAGAAGAGACGGCCAAAACCTACAAGACTATATTTGAAACGTGCAGTTTCATTCTTTCGCAGTTCATTCACTTTGTCTTTAGCTCCTTATATTCACTAGATATTTTTTTTGAGCTATATCGAACCAGTTTTGAAAATCTCTTTCCTTTATAGACATATTTATCCATCTCAAAGTTGTTTGCGTTTGCAACAAGAATGTTAAACATGGCCTGGTCGAAACGATGACAATCGATGAAATATTCTTTCCCCAACAATCCTACTCGACAGCTACGTGTAGTATTTAAAGGTGCAATGCAGTGCCTCTCCAGTGCGCATAAGACGGCCCATTTCATGATTTCCTTTTGCACTTGTAATGTGTTGAAAATAATCATTCCGTTGGCTTGTTGCATGTAATTTGTTCGTATTGCCGATGTGCGAATCACTGGGAGGTAGTCAAGCATGTCGGGATGGACTGCGCCCACCACTCTATTTTTACCATGCTTATTTAAAAACAAGAAACCACTTTTCTGTTTCAACATTTGTTCAACTGCAGGGCGATAGCTTCCATAGAGTACAACTGACGCATCCATCCACATAATTGCATCAAATTCTGCCAGCGTTTCTTGAATGATTAAGACTTTCCACGCGTATAGATGTAAATCTGAAACGTGCGGTGGAAATTTCGAGAAATCAAACTTGCGATATTCCACAAAGGGTACCTTCCGAATTGCTTCAACATGTTTCTCTGTAAGACCCAGGTCAAATAGCACAAGTTTCACGTTAGGGAAAAATCTTGATACCTTCTCAAAGTTGTTCCATAGCTCTTGAAAGTGGTTGCTTGAAATGCCTGTTATTGGTACCACTTCGGGAAGCGTCGCTCTGTTCTTCATCGTCACCGACTTGTTTCTAAACGTTTGAGTCTTAAATATCCTCTGGGCGATTTTAAGAGTAGCATTGCCAAAATTAAATTGTTTCCCAGTTATGATGTACGCATACTTTTGACTGTCAACGACTTTGTCTTGAACAACGTTCTGTGGCATGTCAAATTTTTGATACTTCAAGTGTAGATCATAGAAATCCAAGGTACTGAAGAAAAGTGTTACCAAAAGAAAAAGAAAAAGAAAAAGAAAAAAAGGAAACGTTCGACCCCTTAATTCTTGACACTTCCACATTTACGACGTTTCTGTGGTCGGATCACGTACCATATACCTAAATTCGACAGTGTAAATCGATTGCATGACATTCTAATCAGTGGTTCTGTCCTCGTGTACCGCTACAGTACAAAAGACTAAACAATACATTACAGCTAAACAATGAATCCTAAACAAAGAAAATTCAATGGTTATTCCCTCTTGGACCGGTATAGGAAGAACCCCAATCAGTCTTCTTCGCTTCAGTGCTCTTCCCGCGGGATTTAGTTTAGTTTGCATAATTCCACGGTTTTAGTCAGGATCATCTTGACATAAAGATCTTTGTCATGCAAATGAACAGTGTGCAAACCCGTCTTTTTTTTGGCATACAAGGCAAGTATCAGATAGATAAAACGTTCACAAGTGCAATTCACAAGTGCAGCTATTGTTTTCAAACTTTAAAAACCTTGCGGAAAGCTAGATGAAATTGACCCAGGTCATCATTTTGAAGTAAACGGCAACATAGGGCAATAAAATAATAAATAAATAAATGTAAATATTTTCTATTGGCATGAAAGGTAATCAGTGTCTACTGTTCGCAACAATGGTTATCTCTAAAGAGGGAACAAAAGGTGTTCTCAGGTTAATTGACTATTGCTCAGCCGGCCGGCTTACGAGTAGTTGAGTGATACTCAATTTCTCTTTCTCTTGTAAGTAGCTTACCAGTTTACTCCTACGACGCTATTTAAATTGCCCGCCCGCCCTCCAACCCTATCCCAGACTAACAATCAGTGAGTGCGCTTGTATTAAACTACTGAGGATTTATTCGTCAAAGGTCGTGCAGAGTATGGTCAACGTTGCTACAAATGCTACAAGCTGGGCCACTGGGCCAGAGAATGCAGAAGTTATGGAAATTATCCGGCGGGAGCGTTTTATGTTAGAGGAAAAGGAGGAGGAGGACAGCCAACATGCAGCAGTACACAGTGAGGAATGATTTCAGCACAGGTCCCTACTTCATTATGCATGCAGAAAAAGTTCGATTTTCCGTATTTCAGTCAGAAATTCTACCGATCTGATTTTCCGTATTTCAGTCAAACAACCGTGACCGTACGCATAATGAAGTAGGGACCTGTGCGGAAATCTTGCCCACAGTAACAACAATAAGGATATTTTTTAACGGCCTCGTCGAGGTGAATGAACATTACGAGTTCTCTGACTGTTATAATACTACTAAAGTAAAGGGCCAGGGTAGGCTAATTAGCAATTATTCCACGAAATCGAGTCGTATATGAGCTAATAGCCAACGAGGCGCGTAGCGCCGAGTTGGCTATAGCTCATATACGACGAGATTGAGTGGAATAATTGTTTTATTATATCTCTAAACCCTCGCTTATGAAACACTGGAATTAGTTTGTACGACAAGAATTGACTTTGTTATTGTTTTTGAACAGAACCATGTTGTTGTCGAGCCGACATATTGTAGAGCAGATGTGTAAAAAAGTTTCAAACACGAGTCCGGCTCGTTTTTAAACAACTCTTTAATGTACTTGTCAATTTTTTTCGAGTTAGCAAATTAGTTTAAGAATTTAAGTGGAAAAAGTAGGCAGAAATAAGATAAAAACTCAGTTTACGGGCTTCACAGATCTTTCAAAATGGCGGCTGTTTGTAAGAATTTCACTTGCGTTCGTAATAAACAATTTCGAAATATAATTTGCACACTTACCGTCGAAAAATTTCATCCTATATTTATTTGCTTCGGTAGTATTTCTTTGGTGTATGATTTTTAAGCTTGACTTGAATTTCTCCCTGTCTAATTCAAGAAATCATCCATCCATGATGGCCGTTTTCCGTGCCAATGGTATATGAGCTGATATACTATGAGTAGGGAACCAATCAGAGCGCGCGTTTGCTCATATACAAGGGTTGCAGATATAATAAGAAAGAATATTCAATTTTTTGGAAGGCATAGGTGCTTCTAAACGTATTCTTAATGTTATTCACAATGGATATAAACTCCCCTTTGTAAGTCTGACGCATTCTAAAATACTGCCAAACGGATGTCGGTCGTTTCGCATACAAGTCGTTTCGCATACAAGTCGATTCGCATACATCGAGGTCGTTTCGCATACAAGGTCTTGGTCGATTCGCATACATCGAAGTCGTTTCGCCGACACGATCGGATGTCGGTCGTTTGATATTTTGTGGCCGGGTTTAGTATCAAACCGCGAAAAGCATTTAAACAACATAACAAAATTCTTCTAGATATAGTGCATGGTAAGTTAAACTTGAACTTAGTCTACGCGCTATCAACACGTTCGCTGTGCCGAACAGAAATAACGCACGATACATAATAACAACACGCGCATATCGTATTCGTATAGGTAATAGCATGGTTTGTAGTGATATTTGATATAAATACCACGAGAGATATTTCAAAATTGTTGTACGTAATTTCAAGAGCCGTTAGGCGAGTGAAATTTGAGACAGTTTTGAAATATCTCGAGTGGTATTTATGCCAAATATCACGTACAAATCATGCAATTATTTGTTTATACTACTATTGGCAAAAGGCTTGTAATTTTCACATGAAGGTATTTCAAATTAAGCAGAAATACCACTGCTCTTAGCCAATCAAATAACAGAAATTTCTCATGAAGTAGTATAATTAATGTTATTCACAATGAATATAAACTCCCCTTTGTACGTCTGACGCATTCTAAAATACTGCCAAACAACAGGTCAGCTAAAGAAAACAATGGTTCCGTGGAGGAAGCGCTGCTAGAGCTTATATAAACCGATCGTATTTGTGAGGTGGAGTCGCCACCAACAGTGGTAAGCCCTCTTTCAGTTTCAGTCCAACATAACGGAAAGAAGGCTTATTTTAGATCTGAGACATGTCAGCAAATGTTTGAAAAAGCATCGCACAAAGACTGGAAAGTTGGGCTAAATTATTTTGAAAGAGATTCATATATGTTCTCGTTCGATCTTAAAAGTGGGTACCATCTAATAGAAATAGAAAGGGATTGCCAAGCGTACCTGGGACTGGCATGGAAATTCCTGAGGTCAGAAAAGATTTGTGTTTACAGTATTACATTGTGGGCTGTCGACAGCCCCATACATATTCACCCTCTCGAAAAGTACTAGAGACTGCAGAGAATGATAAAGGTAACCATCTACTTGGATGACGGATTCGTATATTAATGGGAGAGTACGCGAAAAGTAAAAACCTCACAATGCAAGTGAAACACAATCTTAATTTAGCGGGGTTCGCGACCAATGAGGAAAAAAGCGTATGGGACCCACAACAAATTATTATATGGTTGGGTTTATGTTGGAACTCCATAGAGGGGTCTATAAGTGTTACGCAAAACAGGGTAGAGAAAATACGCGAGCACATAGAAAGCATTGAGAGCAGTAATTATGTCATATCGAGAAGACATCTGGTGCCTTTCACGGGTAAAATCATATATCCACGGGGCAGTGGTGGGTAATATCAGTAGAATAATGACGAGACACTGCTCTATGTCGATTGCCGCGTCCGAAGGTTGGGAGTCGGTCTTTAACCTCCACGAATATTCGATCAATGAAATTCGGTTCTGGAAAGAGAATGTAAATAGATCAAATATGATATTGCTTTTGCCACAGTACGCCTAATTGCTTTGTGTATTCATACGCAAGCAGCACTGGCTGCGGCGGGCACATGATCTTGAATCAAGAGTATATCTGTCTCAATATGTGGACGGAGGAGGAGAGTCGAAAAAGCTCAATATGGAAGGAATTGTATGTAATTGAGTTTGCAATGAAATCATTTGATGCGACATTTTGTAATTCCCATGTGAAGTGGTTTACCGACAACCAGGCAGCGACTTAAATAGTGGAAGTAGGAAGGAGGAAGCGAGATGTACTAAGAATTTTTAGAATCTGCATTGAATAAATAAATCCTGCTTGACATATATACAATGGGTATCGCGAACGCAAGTTGAAAGAGCAGATTTTCTCAGCAGGCTAATAACTAATTGACATAGACGATTGGCAATTTACTCGCGCGCTGCTCGAGCGTATAAAACATCTGTGGGGGCCACACTCTATCTTGTTTTGCAAACCATTATAATCACAAGCTCGAAAGGTTCTACTCACGTTTATGAATGCCAGGATGCGCCGGTATAGATTTTTTCGTACAAAACTTGCGCAACGAAAACTGCCTGTTAGTTCCTCCAGTTTGTCTAATATCAAGAACTTTGCTTTACATGAGACATCAAAAAGCCGTTGGTACACTTATCGTCCCTTCTGGGCCGGGTTGTTCGAAGCAGGGTTAAGGTAACCCAGGATTAGAGCGAAATTTAAATGCAGATATGAGAGCTTAAAAAGCACATTCAGTATAATTCTTTTTGAGTACAATTTGATGATTGTATGCTCTGAATAAAATAAAGAAATTTATCGGAGAAAACGCTTTTTAACGAGAGGAAAAGACAACCCATGTTAAAATTTAATCCTGGTGTAGCGCTAATCGGCCCTCGAACAACCGGCCCCTGGTCATCGGCAAGTTTCCGGCCCTTATTGATTAGGAATCACGCGTATTGCATGGCAGACTATCGAGTTTTCGAGGGTCGCGCTGCACTTGAGCATGGACGCAACAAGGATTTACTTTTAGGATTGGAACGGTTTAAGGGAAGAATAATTGCCACACGTATCAACTTCTTGGCTCCAGCAACGACAGTACGATATGTCAGCAATACGAAAAGTAAAGCGACAGCACTGGCTGTGAGCGTAGGAATATATAAGAAGGCACTCGCCTTAAATGCACGATGCACTGTGAAGTATAAAGAGGATATTACACGGTGGCGAGAAGATATGAATTTTATGTTCGAGTGGCACAAGAACATAAAATTCATATCTTCGAGCCAACGGCTTACCAGTCGTTTCGTACCCACGACCAGTTCGTACCCAGACGATTCGTACCCAACTCGGACGATTCGTACCCAACAAATTAAGACGTTTCGTACCCATCCTATTACCAAGTTGTTTTGTGTCAAACAGTATCTTTTTCTTGTTAGGTATTTTGTTTTTACTTCTTACATTTGACGCAGTGCAAAGTTAAAGTGTTCAGTTCAAGTGTTCAGTTCAAGTAATAACTGGCCTGTTGATGTTAACAACACACTGTGAGATATTTTTATGTCAGTACCCTAGAAAGTATAGTATTGAAGAGAACGTCCTTTATACTACAAGTAAATGTTAAAAATATTTTTATAAAAAGAAGCTTAATGGCGGTAAAAATCAGCCGTCGTTTCAGCAATACTGCCTTCTTCAGGGTGTTGAAGCTGCCACGTAAAATAACGAGATCGTTATTTGCAGTCGTGTGCTGTTTTGAAACTGTTTGCGCGTGCCAAAATAAATGTATTGCCCTAAAAGGTATCACAGAAGCTGCTGCTGTGGGCCTTTTGAGGCTTAAATCCCAGTAGACACCAAACCTGCCCTTTTGTAACCCCTAAAAAGTACTACTAAAACCCCAGTCCTTTTCATAAAGGAATCCACCTTCTCGGTATGTACATCCCAATAGATGCATGTCTGAAAAAAATTATGAAACTGTAATCTTACTGATATGAATGCATGCATGCATATATATTTCATATGGTAATCACACTGAAGTTGATTTGAAACATCACTTATGTGTTCGGGGAGATTTACTTGGGCCACTGTAACTGATTCAGGCTACCTTGAAGTTATATGTATTAGTTTAAATCACGTCGACATCGTGGAAAGAAGGTTGAGCCTTTATTAGGGATGGAAAATGGTCCCTCCAAAACTCTGGGCCTCGCAACATTTTAGTCGAATTTCACGGGTCTTGCAGTCTCGTTTCTTAGCCGTTGTGTGCGTCTCGCAGACTCGATTTTTATACGAAAGAGTCTCGCACTCGAAACCCTCTCTCTCGCATTCTAAAAAGTAAAAATGTCTCGAGCTCGCAAAGAAAAACACTAATCTCGACGTCTCGCAAAGTCTCGCATTTACCATTTGCAACACCAACAACTGTCTAGTGATTTTGTGATTAAATCTCCAAAAAAAGATTGTTTCTTTGGATCTCTTGAGCATCTCTTTCAGAACTTTAAATATTTGTTATAAACGTTTTCGCACTCATTTAAAATTGCTTTATTTCTTGTAGCAAAAGTGTTTCCGCCAATCTTTAATTGCAATTGGCCACTATTGCCACTATTCACCTCGATTTCAGAGTATGATATTGTTAAATATTGCAACAACTTAACAATAGTAGCTGTACATCACTCTGCTGAGATTCTAACAACAAATTCAATTACCGTAAACAGATGGATCTAACTGATTTAATAAAACAAATTCCATTTTTTTTTCACCTGTTTTGAAAAAAAATATTTGATGAGCAATGATCTTTGTTTATATTTAGCAACAATATAACAAGCAAGCTTAAAAGATGACTCTGGAACTAAGTTTATTTTTCCTTTGTTTCAACACACTTCTTAATCTTTCACATTGTATCAAATAGATCTGAAAGGGGTCTTAGCAGTAACAGCGGGATGCTGTTGTCATTGCAGCTTTCAAAGGTCTGAGCAGCTGCCAATACATGAAGGCCATAGATGGGAACGAGAGACACACAGCTGTTTCTGGTGTGCAGAGTTTACACAGTGTACCTTTAGCAAGAGATGTGTGCAGTTAGTTGTAACTGCCTTAAAACAGTACCAGAGACCTAACATCAAGGTGAGACAATTTTCATCTAATCATTGTTGCTGGAGATAGTACTAATGCTTTCAGTGACTGATTGACTGATTGAGAACGTAAAAAACAGCAATTCACTTCTTTTCAAATCTTTTAAAGCCTTAACTAAATAAATGAAATTAGAGTTTGTTTACATTTGGTTTAAACTTTTATCCTTGCCCAATTTTGTCAAAAAATTACCACAAACACAAGTTTGACAAGGGCAACCCATTATTGGATTCAACATTTAAAAGAAAGACATTGTATCAGTTAGAGTGTTTTCTCAGTTTGACATATTTGATGGGCATGAAGATACTTTTTATCTCGACATAGTTCCAATAGCAGTAAGACCGTTCACCCTAAGGATTTTCCGTTTGTTTTTTTTTAACGAAACCTAGGCAGGGATTTATTCACATGGGCTTACAAACCAAATGAACCAGGCCTAAAATAACAAAATTATTGACCTGTTTGTGACGAACACGTTTTTATGTGTATTAGGTGTAGCGCGGAATACCTCTGACACCACTACAAAAAGTCTTTGAAACAATAGGTGTTACGAAAAGGCTAATTGAAAACATAATTACAAACAGCAATTTATTGAAATTCAACATTCAGACATGACCCCAAACTAACTTCACCAGGATTTTTGAAACAATCTCTTAAACATACGCTTACGCCAGTTTAGCAAGAGAAAGCAAGCACAAGCATATCAAAGGAAGAAAAAAAACGTTAACAGGCCAATCTCAGTACAACCAACAAAAAGAACCGTATCCAAATAATTCAGTCCAAATACAATGCCAATGTAGGCCCCGTTCGTTTAATATTCGACAGGGCCGCGGTTCGATTCAGCGATGACTGTGAAGTATATCTGCAGCTGCTATTGTTATCACTGACAGCTGGCCGGAACCGCATGCATGATTAAGGGGTTTACCAGGTAATGAGAAACATCTACCTAAACATTTTTTTACAACTATTGTTTTTAACTGTCTGTAGTATTCCCCATTGTACGTGACTGGGCTTTGTGGAGAGATATGATGATAAATTGTCTGCCGCCTCCGACTAATAATACCAATATAATGCTAGTAATAATTCTGTAAACGCAAAAAAGTACCCGCTTTTCCTGGGTAGAAATGTCTTAACAACAGAAGTAATGGATACAAAGTTTGAATATTTTGGGTGACAACAAAAATTTGTGGCTCGAAAATTAATGTGTCCCAAAGGGGGTAATTTTTTAAATAAATGTTATTCAGTCGGTAGATAGCTGCCTTGGAATTTCCACTTTAAACAAGGGGAAAATTATACCATCGTCCTTGGGATTTTCAAGGAATATGAATAGCAGAAAACAAAATGCACATCTCAGCAAAAGACCTCACAAATCGCCACGTTTCGCTATGTTGCAGTGTCATCGTGGAAGACATAACGTCACTCTTTCTCTCAACCAATCAGTATCGCGGTTAGAAGGTTAAAAACAAAAATGGTGGACGTGTAGATCAAACAACGGAAAGGCTGTGTGTTGCAGCCCGACAAGCCGAGAAATGCGGTCTAGAACGTAATTTTCCGGCGTGAATGTATTTAAACCAAACGAAACATGCTTGTGTAGTAGGATGAAATATTTTCGTCCTTCTGCACTTTTAGAATTTGTCGCATTCATGGCGACGCTTGGTGGATCTCTGGAGGAAGACGGAAATCGTGACGGAGCGAACAACGGTAACTCGAGAGGATTACCTGCTCAAAAGAGCTCTTGGTGGGTTGAAAATTTTCAAGAAAATTACAGTGCATTTAAAATTCGAAACAGCTGAATAATATTTTTACGTCGTTGGGTTTCAGTTCGCTCGTACTCGTGAGCACGTTGGATGGAAAACTCAGTGCTTTGGACACACAAGATAATGGCAAACTTCTTTGGAGTCTTCCGGCGTTTTCTGGGCCGTTGTTGTCTTCAAGTTTGAGCTCAGCTCAGGTATTGTAGAGGGAGAACTGCTTTGCATTTGGATATTCCAGTTTGGGTGAGGTGGAACCCGGCAATATTAACCGCTTACTAACCGAGCGCGAGGGCCGTACTGGGGAATATTGGCCCGAGGTCGAGGCAGTACGGACCGAGCGAACGTACTGCCACGACCGAGGGCCAATATTCTCCAGTACGGCCCGAGCAAGCTCGGTTAGTAAGTTGTTTATTATATGGTACTCTATTTCTGATAGTTAATGTTCGTCTTCTTCATCCATCTTTGAAATTTCGGAAAAATTTCAATCTTCTTAGCTTCTTCTGGTAGTTTCACTGTGAAGAATGACAATATTCAGTTTTTTTCGCTGTTTTGTTGCAAATTTTGAATTTGCCGGCTTCGCTTCAAAACAAAAATACACGGGTTGGACCGTTTCCATGGAAACGGTCCGTACTGCAAAATCCTGACCGAGAAAGAACCAATCAGAGCACAGGGATTTGCCTAAGACTGGCTTTGCCATATAATAATTAGAAGTATTCTTGGTATTGGTGTTTTGTCATCTCTGTATTGAGGCACGAGCTTGTCAAAGGTTGGTCAACATTATTTGGTAATAATTTGCAAAGCAAACAAATTTCCATCATCCTATACAAGCACATGTCCAGAAAGAAGGCCAGTTTGTAACCCTTTACACCTGTCAATTAATACATGTATACAAATATTTCCGTACAGTCCTACACCTTTCATACAATAAATTTAAGGAGAAGGTGTGAGATTGTCTTAGGTTTTATTATGTCTTGTTCTGCAAGCAGCCAAGATATGGTGAATCCTGTGTTTTCATTGGCTAGCCGGGCAGGGAAGAGAGGGTTATTGCCTGCTTTTCTTGGCTCCTGCATATGAAATAATGCAGGAACCAATATGTCAAAGGAAACAGGAGTGATTGAGTGAGTGAAGGAGCCAGTCAGTACGTGCCTAGTATTTAGCCAATCACATTGTACAATACAATTCATGCACTGTGAAGAATTGTGGGAAATGTCTGGAAGGTCAAAGGTTCATGTGCATTAACACCGACATTGTTACGTTTGCAGTTGCAAAAAGGTCCGAATAAACTTAATATATGCAGTAAGCACATGCATGCAATGCTTGCCTATTTTTTTTCTATGAAACGAAACAAATGTAGCCATTTAATAAGTCCTTTACTGATCAAGCTTGTTTGGGTAACATGGCTGGATATTTGTGTGTGATTTTATTGAATTTGACTACATCTTGGTCAATAAAAATGCCAAAAAATGCTTATACGGTATTTGATTTATTTATTATTGGCGCTCACTCCCTGACTTTACCTGTATTGATATACCTGCAGGTCACCAGCAGAAATCGTACAGTAATTCTGATCAATTCAGTTGGGATTTCATAATGGTATTTCGACTGAGTTGACACCTATTCATAAGCACTGAAAAATAAAGAGAACCACTCAGTAGAACATCTTTTTTGTCAGTTGTGGTGTATATCAACCAGTTATTTTATGCTTTGCTGTGAGGTTCTGACCTGTATATTTTCCAGATCCACGATGGTGGACAAAACCTTAATGGACAGTCTGCAGAACAGTCTGCATGCCATCTCTTTCTGAATAATTTGAAACCAGCCAATATTGTTCTTCCTCAGAAACTTCTCACAAAGATTTTTCCCATGCTAACCCTGTACAGTGTTGAACAGCATAAATTGTACAACCTGTCGCACATGCATTTGTCTTTTGGTGGGGGGTAGGCTGGGAGAGTTCAAGATACTAGTGTTTCAGTGGCAATCCCGTAAACTGTCCCAAGTGTTTTGACCAGGATTGTAGACGTGATTGGGTGAGATTTTCACATTACTCCTTACTTCATCAAACATGTTGTAGCTGTACCAGCTGTTTCATCCTTCAAAAACAAGAGATGTTTGCACATGCATTACCCTGAACAATTTACAGTAGCTGCAACATGCATAATGAAGTATTGGCTATTAGTATATACCACACAAGTGAATAGTGCATTTTTCGCATTCTGATTGGTTTACTCGAAGGTGATTAGCATAAGTACTATTCACCTCTGAGCAGCCGAAGAAAAACAAAACGGCCTCCTGTTTTGGTTGATTAAGAGGAAATTATTTGAATAAACACTAGTCATTTAGCTTGTGTGAGGTATGTACTAAAACCAGTATTCACCTCGGTGTTGATGAAAGTATTCACCTCCACTTTGGTGAATAATAGTTAAATATAATTATATGGGAATGTAACCCTTAAGTGTATGTGAAATTTTTTCCTATTGTAGATGGCAAAACATATGCGTTTGGTCCCGTCACTGGATGGAGCATTGTATCAAGTTAATGGAGACAAAGTTGAGGTAGATTTAAGCATCTGAGTGATATATATCTGCTTTGTTTAGTTTTCATCCTTGCATTATACCTAACAACAATAATGATAATAATAGAAACAATTTTCCTTCAATTCACTGAGTGTAAATGATAAAAAGAGATCAAAGTAAACTGGAAAGAGAAAACTGGACTACTCACATGTTATTTCATTAAACAAGAAATCTTTTGAAGTTATGAAGGTAGTTTATTTTGAGTTTTCAAAGTAGTAATTGGGTTTTAGGTTTGACCTCTGCTGGGACAACTTGGATTTGCTATATCTGAGTTTGCCTGTGAAAAGTAATTTTTTGTTTTCGAACTACAGTGGCTTAGGGAGCTGAGTGGACACATTATTTTCAATTCTGCAATGAATTCAATTCTGCTGACTAGTAGTCAGCGGTCATCAAACGAGATGGCTGGGTAATTTAAAATTCCATGTTCAAGAGAAATTAATTTAAAGTTTCATTAAAATTTTTCTTTCATTTGAAATTTTCTTGTTAAAATCCTTATGTAAACAATGTCTGTAACTAAGAGAGGAAAACAGAAGCAACAGGCAGATGTTTTAGAACACTTTGAGACATTTGTATGAAAGTTGCTCAGGCAGCTGAGCAAAGTTCAGAAACAAATCATTCAGGATATCTCAAACTTAAAAGCTGAAGTAAAGGTGAATGAAACAGTGTAAAAGGAAGACTGTTACTGTTAGTAGAAACATTTTCAACTTGCTAAATCAAGGACCAAAGTACTGAACAACCTTGCAAAACACGGCAATTAGAATGTCCTCTAATTTGCGTTGCAACATTTAATCTTGTTGTTTTATAACTTTTTAAATGCATACATGTCATGTACTTTGAGTGCAGTCCCTTGTTGTCAGCTAATTACATAGAATATGAGGTACTTTTACTATCGCTGCTTAGATAGATTATGATTACTATAATTTGATTTTAGTTTTAAGCAATAAACAGTCTATTGCTCAATTATCTTATATTTAACATGAATTTTGATCCTTGTATGTACTGTTCGAAATATTTTTCTTTTCATAGCCAATTCCTTTCAGTGCTGATACACTTCTTGGTTCATTCTACACACTTCCTGACCAGTCAGTCTTAGTGGGAGGAAAGGAAGCTATTTCTTGTGGAATTGACCCATATTCTGGAAAGGTAATAAAAGGATTTATTATATAGATACTGATGAAATACCAGGATTTTTCCTTTTACTAAAAAATCATATCTTCATCGCGCGCAGTGAAGATATCATTTTTATCTTTCATGTGTGAGGATATTGGTGTCACCATTGTTACCAACATGATTAGTTAATTACAGGAGAGCTTCCTGCTCAGACGCACGGATGGTTCTTTTGAAATTTCATTCAAAACATGGCTTCAAGGTGCGAAGGCAGTACGGTTACCAGTAACTCTCTCGATGGGCTGCCAAATTTTCACATCGATATTTTTTCTGAGCTGGTACAACATCCAGGAAGATTTACCGAAGTTGTTTTATGCGGAAATTTCACCAGTATCTATAAAATAAACAGAACATTACATGGCCCCTTAGAGATACAAAATTTCTCTTCTCGTGTTGAAGAAATATTTCACTTGTTCGCCATGCTCACACGTGAAATATTTTTCAACACAAGAAAAGAAATGTAATATCCTCTATTTGTCGCGTGTGTAATGACGGAAACTATGACCTTGTGAAACCCTGTCTAGAAAATAATTATATAATCATGTAGTCTGGGAGATTACTCTATATTATTGTACCACCAGAAGTGACAAATGGACAACTTATCATTCCGTGGTAATTGCGCATTGCGTAGAGTATTTCGGGGCTTTCTATTTCTGAGCCCATGTACCTAAATTCAGTATACATGCTTTACTGGCCTGATTTGTCTGATATTTTTATCAGCAAACTATTAGAATTAGAATGGATTGTCATCAAGTTTTGCCACTCAAGTCTCTAACTTGCCATGGAGAAATTTATAAAATTGAATTTGACAAATCCATTATTTTTTCAGTTGCCTATTGAATACTTTTTAATAAAACTGAAACCTTAAGTTTCTTTTCCAGTTTGAAACTTGTGCATCTACATGTACCATTATTTTCTCTAGAACTGAGTTTATACTCAATACTGCTTTTTTTCAGGTACATTATATCTGTTCTGCTGATGGGTGTCAGCTGACTCATTCTGAGGGACATGTTCAAAACAATGATGTTCTGGTTTTGAAGCGAATTCAACAGACAATCAGAGCAGTTGACCAGAGATCTGGAGTGGAGAAGTACTGATCAGTCACATTCAATGATCAATGATGTTCTTATGTCTTTATGAAAACTGGCTAAATTGCTAAAATCCCAAAGTTATGACTATGTTTCTGTCAGTTTTGTTAAGATTTTAAGTCTTTGAAGGGCTGGGTTTGACACCATGCTACTGAGGAAGTGTTTTGTTTTTGACCAAAAACAATGTTTTCAAACTCTAAAGCAACATCTAAACTTGGAAAATTTTATTGAATTGACCCTGATTACTAAAAGATTCTTGTCTTACAGATGGAACTTTTCTGTTGGACAACAAGATATCAGCTTCTTAGGGGCCTCGTTCAAGGAACGCAATGTTCACTGCCCTGTTCCTGATGAGGATGTATTTACAGAATGGACATTACGCGTGTCCATACCCAATGGTCTGGTAGCTGCAGTCCACACACATGGTTTGACAAAAGACTCAACAAATGAAGTCACTTTGTGGAGCCACAAGTTTGATTCGCCTGTTGCTGGGGTTTGGAAACTGAATGGGGACTTCATTCAACAAGTACAGTTACTTTCAAAGGAAGTCATGCCTGAACTGGCAGAATCTCCAACCCCTGAGGTTTTTCCACAGAGACCTGTTATGTACATAGGTTAGACTGCATAGCTTCAAAATGTTTCTACTCTATCACTAAGGATAATCATTGATTGATTACATTGTAGTTGTCATAGCTCAGTAGGACACAGTGAGATATCTGATGGTATAAGGTTTTATTGTAAGAAAATTGAACCAGCTTTTACGTTCTCACCAATGAACAACAGCTGCCCTTCCCTCCCAACCCACTGCTAAAATGCATAGATTTTTGGTGAAGACATTTTCTCCATGTGTAAATTAACAAATTGACGTCCGTTTTTTTATGCGTCTGTCCTCTTATTGATGATAAATTGCGTCATAACATTGTCAAAGTGTTGTAGATCCACGAGCCGATAGGCGAGTGGATCTACAACAAACTTTGACAATGTTATGACGCAATTTATCATCAATAAGACGACAGACGCATAAAAAACAGACGTCAATTTGTTTTTTACAATAACAAAACGCGAAAAAGGTCAAATGAAGACTTAAATGAAAAGAAAACGCAAGTAAACAGCAAGTAAACTCGAATAATGCAGAATTTTATTTAAATTGACGCAATCAGGGCGCAACTATTCTCAATAACTTTTCTCGCCTTCTCATTGGCTTGTGACAACACGTAATACAATTTGATTGGGTAAAAATCTGACTGTTTGACAGCTCACTTATCACGCGAAAAAACCTTGCATAAATTAAAATTTTATGTGTCTGTACTCTTATTGATGATAAAAATTAGCCAATCAGCGCGCGAGAATTCGCTCAGTTATTGTAAAATGTTCTATTGCGGCATGCTGGCTTCCTTTACTTGTAAAAGTTGCTGGTATTTTGGTTAATAAAGTTCTGTAAGTCACATGCTTTTGAAGCAGGCGAGGGCATTCAGCATGTGAGAAATTAAAAATGAAATTTGTTTCTTTCAAGTCATAATTTTGGAGAAACTAGTTAATATCATAACAGTTACCAATTTGAAAATACATCACTTTACTGTAAGTTTTCAGTTCCCTGTGTGCCATAATTTCAATGATCTTTTATTAATTTTTATTGATGATAATCATAGAGCTACATTTTAGTACTGTTGTGATTATTGTTCATACTTGGTTGAGTGAACCTCTTACAATTCCATCAAATTCATTATTCTTGTCCTTTGGTAGTGACTGTTGGTGTTGTGAGGTGTACATGAAGATCAGTCACTGTTTATTGATACAGAGATGTCCAATGTTTATTAATTTTGTTTTATAGGAAAGCATGAGGGACAAGTTTATATCCAAACATCTGAACCTTTCAACCCAGCCATAGACTCTGTGCAGAGAGTAGGTGATATAACTGGTAATGCTGTTGCCCAGAGGCCAAAGCAAATTACATGGAGGCCTTACTTGACGACTTCACCTTCCCGTACACCTACTGTTGTCACTAAAGATCTTGCCGTGTGGAATCCTGTGGAGTATCCATTTGGTAAGGCAAGCATTTCCTCATTTCTAACAAGTGAATATCATAAACTACTGTAAGTTCGATTTTGAGACGTTACTGCTTTACTATGATCGTTGGCTTGTTGTAAGAAGATATGTTTTCTTACCCCATCATTGTAAAGTGGTAATGTCATCTTCAAATTGGATTTACTTTTGCATCATGGTACAAAGATGATAAAACCATGAGCAAGTATTGGAGACATTATCATGAAAAAATAATAATAATGCCACCTCACACACAGAGGGGCACAGTCAAAAGAGCACCAAGTGTGCAATACTTATTACTAAGCATTTGAGATTCTCACTGGGACTTTAAAAACACATTGATATATGATGATGGATTCTGTATAAATGTACTGTTATATGTTGTAGATTACAATGAATTTCAGGTCAAAATGGTTCCAAACTAGTTGGATTTGTTTTTTCCTTTGTTTCAGATTAATTTCCACTACTGGTATCCTCCAAAAAAAAATTAATCTGAAACAAAGGAAAAACAAATCAAACCAGTTTGGAACCATTTTGACCTTAAATTCATTTTCACCTGCAGCAGTGATACTGGTATATGGGTCACTGACCAAGTGTGATTTGAAGATGGCTGGATATTGGTAACGTGTTTTTCTACATTGATTAATTTTTTAAACTGAAAAACAGTCCAAATCCTTGTCAATTATTTTATAAGAAAACATGAGGTCAAAAAAGGGTTTATCAAAAGGAAGCTCTAGATGTTACCACACAATGGCTTTTCTGTCCTGTACTTTTCTGTCTTCTACTTTTCTGTTAATTGATTGGTTTAAATAAGCCTTGAAATCCGATTGGTTATTTTGTTTGAGTATTTGAAAAGAAGAGGTTATAAGCTCGCATAGTGGTATTTGTGATAAAAAGCAGTTGTCATGGTCAGTCAGATGACATGGACCACAAGTGATCTCAAAATGGTTAATAAAATCAATAGATAAAAATACTACCATTAGTTTATGTAGTCAAAGGGCATGTGTACGTTGCAACTAGGTATACTGTTTTTGCTGCACATTTTCTCCATTGAAAGCCCAACACTTGAATCATCAGTGCCCTTTTAATCTCATTGTGGTATAACTTTCAGTAGTTTGTCAACTGGTTTTATAATAAACCATCCTTCTGTTTGCTGCTCTGCTGGTTTAGGGAAGTACTTAGTTTGCAGAACTGTATTTTGAACCTTGCAGACAATGGTTACTACTTGTATGGTGATGTCATGCCAGTGATTCCTCCTCACAACAAAAATGGAGAATTGGTATCATCGGCAGATTCTAATGGTGATGCCCTGTTTGAGAAAAATCACCACAATTCTTCAAATTCAGATTTAGACGCAAACAAGGAATCAATGTGGTGGTAAGAGCAGCCAACCTTGATTTATACTAACCTAAAATTTATCTCCGATATGTGATCTCATTATATGGCTGGTTTGGCAAGTGGCAAAGATGAGCTGAATCCTGAGTTTTGATTGGCTACCCTAGGAGGCAAGATGCACTTATCTTGCTTGCTTTAGATTACCTGCATTCTCCCGCAAAACAAAACAAATAAATAATGGCCGTATGATAAATCATTTGTTGACCAAGCTTGTTTGGTTTAGATGGCTGGATATTGACCCCATTCTTTTTTGCGTTTTTTTTAATGCTAACTATGTCTCAATCAATAAAAGACGAAAAAAAACTTGGCCGATGTGATGTCATCTTGACCTCATACTTGGTCAATGTCTATATCATGCAACACTTTCTCGTAGCATGGCATTTACATTTACCAAAAGAATATGTTTACATGTAGTCTTCAAGGGCCCTTTCTTTGAAACGCCTGGTAACTTATCAGGTCTGGAAAGCTTTGTTATGATCACATTGTCTACTTAGATATTAGGCTGGTTTGTATTGTAAGAAGTCTTGTATAAACGTTTGGTTGACTCTAACTCAATAATGAAACTCTGGCTCATAAAGTTAACTGGTTTTACGAGAAACAGGTCGCAGATCTTGCAGGTGAAAAAGTTACAGTAACTTTAGGTGCAGTGCTTGTAGTCTTCCTGTGACCTACAGAAGGGTTGCAGCAAATCTTCTTTGCCCCTGTTCCCTTTTGGCAGAGTCCATATTTAAGGGTTTTTACCTGCATAAATTGTACATTGTTTTGCCATACCTCATGTAGTTTGTACACTTAGTGAATATAGATGTTGTGGAGTATAATTTCTTCCCAGTAGGGAAACCACACAAGGGCAGAGTTAGGTCGGAATGAACTGTCCTTTCGTTATCTTAACTCGGTAATTTATACTATCATGCTGTCACTAAAATGCTCTGGACTGAAAAATGTAATTTCAAAATTGATTCCCAAAAGTGCATTTTTTGATTTTGGTCTGCATGAAATAAATCATATATTTACACTACAGTTAGAAATGTAGCGGTAATTGACAAATTTGAACCTTACAGTTTTTATTCAATTTTAACCCTTTCACTCCATGTGAGTGACTAAGATGTAATTTCTCCTGACATTATAAATGCATTGTGAAACAAACAGCTGTGTAGAACTGAATAAAACTTGTCAACTAGAGTATTTTGGGTTGATCTAGCATTACATTGTCTAAACTGAGATGTGAGAATGAAGTGTATCAGACACACTAATAAGAATAATAAATAAATTGCTACTTAGATCTTGGAAGTGAAAGGGTTTTAAAAGCAATAATTACTATTGGGCTTTATCTATGTTGTGGCTCAATTTTTCCCTTGGTTTAAATTTTATTTGCCTTTGTTTTTTGGTTTGGTAATGCATGATAATGAGCTGAAACAAATTAAGAAAAATAAAAAAACTAATAAACTAAGGATCAAATTGAACCACAACATCCACTTGTACTTGTCAAGTGAGAAAATGGATTGTGATGATCATCCTTTAAACCCTGTTTTTGTTCTATTAAAGGCATGGAGCTGTGTTTGTGACTGTGTTAGTGGCAGTTGTTATACAGTTTGTGTTAAAGTTTCTTGGTGGTCCAAACAGGCCAAAGGTAAGATACAGTACTTGTACACTGTATGCATATGTCATTGACCAATCATTAGGTCAAGAGAACGTTATTGATCAAGCATGAGGTCAAGATATATCGGTTATTGACCAAACATGAGGTCAAGATATATGTTGGTGACCAAGCGTAAGGTCAAGATGGCTATGTTGGCTGAGTTCTTTTTTACATTTTTATTGACAGACATGTAGTTGAGCTTAATAAAAATGGAAAGAAAAAGGAAGCTGCCAATATCCAGCCATCTTGACCAAACAAGCTTGGTCAATGAAGGATTTATCATATGGTTATTTTGTTTTGTTTTGTGGGACATCACCGGAAATCCTGGGCCAGCAAGATAGGCCCACCTTGCTTGCTTGGGTAGCCAATCAGAACTTAGGATTTCCCTCATCTTGCCCACTTGCAGAACAAGCCATATCATAGACCGTCTTACTATGACAGTTCTCGAACTTAGCAGGCGTCCGGTTATCCAAAACACCCAATAAGTTTACTGGGCAACCGATTTTTGATAAAATTAAGAGGTTGGTTGCCTGAGGAATGAACAACAGACAAGCCAGCCAAACAGAGAAAAGGAATTAATTGTAAATGGCACGGCCTATAAGAAGACAAAAATGGATGTTTTTTTGTGTAGTGCACATAATATGGGTAGGTTTTTCTAACTGCAACCAAATTGGAATGGGGCCAACCTGGATTTTTTTAATTTCAAGCACTGCTATGAATCAGTTGAACATGTTGCTTACTATAGTTTAGATTATTTTGAAAAAAATTAACGCAGGATTGAAATAATTGAGTCAACTGTTTTGAGCCCGTTTTTCTTGCTTACTTTTATTTTACAGTTGGAAGCAATAGAATACCACAGACTTCCATCAGCCACTTCGTCAACAGGCACCGCATCAACTGCATCGACAGCCACAATAAAGGTACGTTACTTGAGAAGATTTAAAGCATTGTCTGTATTATAGATTCACAAAGAAGCAGCAGTGGTAATCATAGTAAATTTTTTTCTGTCAAGAGGTTCAAACACACTGGAGAGGATTCTCCAATAATTGGACACCCTTTATTAAGTGGACACTTTGTATGGTCACTATATTAGCATGTTATATTTGCCTTTACAACAAACTCCTATTCAATGGACACCTCTATTCAGTGGAGGTGGACACTAAGTTGACTTATATTTTTGTAATTTCTATTGTTACAAATCTTTGCTAAGTGGATTCCCTCTATTAAGCCGACACGTGAAAAGGTCGCGTGGGTGTCCACTTAGTAGAGATCTCGCTGTTTTCCGAGAAAAATTGATTTTGATAACAGTGATTGTAAAACTTGTCTTTTGTTGGTTGATACAGCATGTAATTTTTGTTGTAAATCAATTTTTTTTCTTGCAGGGGCCATCCACGCCAACCACTTCAGATTCACTGTATTCTCTGACACCTTCAAACTCATTTGTCTCAAGGTACCACAGTGCAGCTTGTGCTGTGTCTATCATACTTAGTGGATATAGCAATTTGATAGTTTATACCAACTCAGCAACCTTGACATTTTGAACTATCTGATTGGCTCACTATCTCGGGAAACTCAACGCCATTTACCTCCTAAGAGGTGAATAGTGCCAAGGCTTCTCGAGAATCCTTTTACAAGCGAGTTTTGGTCAAAGGCAAAAAATAACAGCCAGTATCAATTCTCAATTCGCAGCAGTTTAAGAGAGAGGTGATTAAGGCTGATTCGTGGACATTTATTAAAAACAGTTACTGATAGTAATATCATTCTCTTCAATCTTAGTGAATAGTGGTTCTAGAAATGCTTTTCTCGCTACTAAAATCAGTAAATATTACATGTATGTGCATTTTGCTCTCACTGGCAATTTTCTGTGTTCAACCCAGAAGTTGTACAGGATGTAAATAATATTTCAGCATTATAGCACTTTTGTCCTTTGGTTTCTTATCCTTCCAGATATTTAACAGACTTTGAACATGAGCTGTGTTTGGGTAAAGGTGGGTTTGGACTTGTCTTCCAAGCAAGAAACAAGCTGGATGACTGCAGATATGCCATTAAAAGAATTCGCTTGCCAAACTGGTAAGAGTACTGTAAATACATGTAAAAGTTATAATGTTATCATTATGATAATGTGATTGTATAATAATTATTGTACAATATAACTGTAAAGTTCATCTTGATTACAAAATATGGTACTTCTTTGATATGCCTTTCAACAAAACTATTTTTTTTCTTAAATCAACTGACATTTTCAAAAACCAAAATGCCTCTTTAATGCCTTGTCTCCACAGTCAACTCAGACCCTGAAGGCAGAAACCTCTGTCGTGGATGCCTAATTTGCCTTTGTCTCATCAATATGAATTTTTTATATTACAATATTTATCCATAATGTGTGTGGCAAAAACAATGAAACTAACTAAACGAAAATACATGTAATAAACCGTACAAGCTTGTTTGATTGGGTTGCAACAGAGAAAGCTTTTGAGCTTACAAATTTTCACTGTAGATAGTTTGGACTATCCCTACAGTAAGTAGAAGTTTTAAGATTTTTTTCGGTTTATGATCCTACATGTCTCTATGTTTAAAGACAAGTACATGCCTTTTGGTGGATAAGCTATTCAAGCCAAGTGAGTTGAGAAGATCACTAGTAATACTTCATAACTTGATACACTTGAAAGTTTCACCATTCGTACATGTACTTACTGAAATGTTTATTTTCCTTCTAGTGATGAAGCTAGAGAAAAAGTGATGCGTGAAGTAAAGGCTTTGGCTAAGCTTGAACATCCCGGAATAGTGCGTTATTTCCAGTCTTGGTTTGAGGCCCCACCTGTTGGTTGGCAGGAGGAACTTGATACTCAAATGTACCAACAAGGGTATGGAATGATTTTTTACATGTATAATACATAAAAAAATATTAGAATACTTAACAATTGTTTGCTGAAGGTGAAGTTATTATCATTGGATATTCACCTTGACTTCGTCTCGGTGAATATTCATCACTGAGCCTGAGGCAAATAATTGTTTTAGTATAAATACACAGGTGATTATTTCAAAAAAAGAAAAGAAAAAGCATTGTACAACACAAAACATTTTTATTTCATCAAAAGCGTGCTGATGACTGGTAGCCATTTTCTTCGTCAAGGTAATTATCGGCTAATAATCTGGGATAGCGAACCAATCAGAATGTGCGATTTTTTATAATCACCTGGGTATTTATACTAAAGACATTTATTATTTTTAAAATTGAGGGTTGTCCAATTCAAGTGTCTCGACACCACTGTCCAGAGTAACCATTTTTGTATTTGTGAGATACTTAGAGTAAATTTCATGTGCTTGTCTTGGGTCATGGCTTTAAGAACAAGTTATTTCACAACTGGACTACTATATTGGCCATGGATCCTTTGTTACTGGTAAATATTTTTACCTTGAGAAGGGGTTATTTGGTAAGTACCTACAGCTAGCTGTGTCCTCTCTTGGCTGGCATCTTGCACTGGTACACTTCCTCATTGTGTTGGTGGGGTATCTGTGTCAATGACCCTTTGGGCTGTGCTAGTTGGGACATAACTAGGTCAAGTTCAGTCATACTTTACTTGATAAAAGCTGGGGGCCTGGGAAAGACCAGCCTCAATTTCCCTGACAGGTTGTCAGGGTTTGGCATCTAGCCAATTGCCATTTCCTGTGAAATTATGTTATCACTTCCAAGCCATTAAGAAAAAATAAGTGAGGAAATGACTTAAGTACTGGGCATTTTTTTTACAGAACATACTGTGGATTGCCATCCGAATCTATATCACTTGGCTCTGGAATTGTGATGAATGTAAAATCAGCTGATGATGAACTGTACAACCAGCAGGCTCTTCCTACTGGTAAGTAGATTGAGTGAGTAACTTTCTCAAATTTGTGATAGCATTTATAGCACTGACAAAAGAGATTCATTATTGGCCTGCTTCTAGTGCATATGGCTAGTTTAAGCTGCTCAAGCTGATAGAGAAATTTGCTGCTGTGTAGTAAATCCTGGTTCATCCTGCTTTTTTGTCATGCAGTAGGTGTGGTCCATTGGTATGATCCGGATCTGAATTTTTCATCTGTGATCACATGGATCATGAACCATGAAAGGAACCATTGAATCCACTCAGGAGAAGGATTCATCAGTTCCTTTGATGCACCATGATTTAAGTGATCTGGAATGACAAATCCTGATCCAACTCAACGTAACACACCCTAAATCAGGTTTTTTGGTAACATTTGAAAGTACCAGATTTACAAGCTCAACGGGTGGACAGTAATGCTAAAGGCACACTTAAAAAGGTATTATTTCATGTCAACTACCAGATGTTGCATGTCAGATGGCTGGATGTTGTATCTAGTACGTCTGGCGTCTGGCTACTAATGAAAACCCTGCTAAACAGTATTGCTAAGAACTGTGTAAATATTCTGAGGATGAAATCTTTAACTATAGAAATTTTTCAAATTCTGCTTGTTTTATTTTGGCAGGTGATAGTTTAGAAAAGAATATTTTTGTTAGAAGAAGAAAAAAGACCAATTCAAGTAGCAGGTCAAGACATTCATCTCGTAACATGAACAGCGACAATGATACTTCTTTTGAGAGAATCAATGGTGAGGCTTTCAGTGTCCAAGAGCTGGAAAATGAGGCCTTTCTTGTTGGGAATGAAAACAGTGAGTCCTTCAGCATAGAATTTGGTTCATCAAGTAAAAACATTTCATTGTCACCTAAGAATGGACTTTTGTTAAGTGGCAGTGAAGACAGTGGATCTCACAGTATTGTCTTCCAACATTCTGAGGTAAGTGAAAACAAGATTGGCAATGTTACGCAGTGTGTTTATGAATGAAATGCATTTTATCTCCCTAGAGTTCCCTTCACTAAATAGGAACTGCCACTGTTTTACTCTTGATCGTGTGGCGTTGAATTAATTCAAATGTATCTCAAGTGCCATACACTTCATCAATAATAATTGTAACTTGCTTGGGATACAACAAAGCTTTGTGTAAAATGGTGTGATTGTAGGCAGGAACGACATTGCGAGTTTTAATTGTTATGAAAGAACACAACACAATCATCAAGCTTCAAGCTAACAAGCAACTTGTTTTGAAGTTACCGGTATTGAACTTTGAAGTCACTGAGCTCTGTGTGTCATGAATGAGCGCCAAATATTTTCCCGTCCGCCCTGAATTAACTGAGTCAATAAGCATTATTTTTATCATATGACCACTGATAAAGTTTTGAAAATTTTGGCAATTTGTTTTATTCAAAATAAGAAGCGATAGCCTGGTGTGCGCGGGGAAAAAAATATTCTTCAAAAAAACACTTCCTTCATTTTTGCAGTCAGAACAAGAAATTTGCAATTCATTGAAGAAATGTGACCTACACTTGTATTTTCTCATTTCTGTTTTCTTGTGAGTTTTTTTTTTTCGCATCAAATCCCAAACAAGTGCACCAGGGCAAGACGGCTTTTTCTGGACTGGCTCACGTCAACCCATTGGCCCTACACACGTCAGCTTTTACTGTAGTTTTCTACGGGATTGCATGAGTGGGGCCAGATGGGTGATAATATTAATATCGTCCTCAAATATGGGTAATGTTGATGTTTTGTAGGGTGTCAGCATCAGCAATGTTGGTTCTCTGTCACTGTCATCTAACAGTAGCAGTGGTACATCAGACTCCAAGCAAAGTGGTTCATCTAAGGATCTACATTTCACTTCATCCCATCAGTTGTTACTTTCAAGTAGGTACAAAGTTTTAAAACTGATCTTGATAAACAAAAGTGGTTAGTATGACTGTATTAGACTTCTATGTCTTGTTTTGTGTCGGTCACAGGAATGTGTATTTGCAGGTTTACTTGTATATTATACCATGAAAACTAGCCTTCCATCCAGCTGGAAAGGGATGGTGTAAATGTACTGGAACACTTCTATTACATGTATATGATATAAGGAGCCCATTATGTTGCCAGTATAGCATAGAATTGGGTAATGCTTATTGCTGTTGTAACCTGAAATATCCTGCTTACCACACTAACAATATTTCTCCGGTATCTCTGGTTGACACATTCTCCAATAAAAGACAGCATACAGATCGTATATACCAGTTCTGTACAGTATACATGGTGACACGTAGGGTATCCCATAGGGTGCACCATGCAGAATGATCACATCACTATAATATGTAGTGTTGCATACTATAACATAAACTTCTGTAATAAAATTTACTGCTTTGACTGTCTTTTTTGTAGGAGACAGGCACAAGTGTCAGAATCAGCAGTGTAATGCAGACAAGTTATCTGCACCACTTTACCTGTACATTCAGATGCAGTTATGCCAACGGGAGAGCTTGAAGGATTGGCTGCGTGCCACACCCAAAAGAAATCATGTCTACTGCCTCACAGTCTTTGAACAGGTACAAAATTCATTTACAATGTTCAGGGTATCAGGCCCCGGCAACTGGAGAATATTTCTGTGTACATTCATGTTTCTCTGGCTGCGGTTCATTGGGTTCCCCCCTTAAAAGAGAGACAATTAAAGTAAACAATGCTGTCATCTACTCTCCTTCTCCTCCACTGTCCTGCTATGGAAAATATTTCTGACAACTCCGAGTAGTATCACGTTTGAACATGTTTGGTTTGGTTGAAGATTATTTCTTCTCACTATGATTAAATCTTGGTTGATCCAATGTAGATTGTATGTGCAGTTGAATACTTTCATGACAGAGGTCTTATGCATAGGGACTTGAAGGTGAGCATTCCATTTAATATTATTTGTTACAGTACTTGCATTCATTGCATTTCTTTCTTATGTAGTATTGTGATTTCAGGTGTTATTTGCAAAATGCTAGTTTGTGGTTTTGATTTTGGTGAAATGCAGTTGGGTCAGAATTTCTCATGCATCCAGCCATTTGACTTGTGACATCAATAGCTGATTGTTGAAGGTGTTCTTGACAAGTTAAAATAATGGTTTTCATTTTCAGGAAATATAGAGATGTGATTTTTTTTATTTATCTATACAGCCATCTAACATTTTCTTTTCACTTGATGGATCTGTCAAAGTTGGTGATTTTGGACTGGTTACAGCTCATTCATCGGAAAACAACTCAGAAACACCCATTAAAGGTACAGTTAATAATATTATTTTCAGTTTAAAGTAAAGCAGTTCAAAAGAGCTACATGCAAGGGCATGTTAAAGTCGATTTTTTTGCCTCATGACCCCATTTTTGAATGTAGACTTGTTTTTGATTGATGCATCATTTTTGAAAAACATTGCATGTAATTTAAACCTTAGTTTTTCTGGTCGGTAAATCCTACAATGTACACAGCCCTTTTGTTTAAGCGACCGACAAGAGACCTGTGGCACAGTACCTGTTTAGTTGTGTGTTACCCTAATTGGCTTTCACTCCCTGGATTGTAATTAGCAATTCGTATTACTGTGTACCAAAGAATTCTTTATCTGCTAGTTTTTTAATATCATTTAGATCACTTAGGTCATGAACCTCTGTCAGTGGATGGGGGAGGAAGTACAGTTAATAACCCATTACCAGTCAGTTTTTAAACGAAAGGACCATTCTAGCTGTTAACTTTTTTGGTTATTTTCTAGGCCAAAACACTGTAATTGATGATATAAATCACACTGGTCAAGTTGGAACTCAGCTGTACATGAGTCCTGAACAGGTTTGTGTTCTTTGCATAATAAATATCTACTTTATATTAACCACATGTACAGTCAGCTCTTTCCTAGCAAC
Organism: Ricordea florida; assembly: GCA_949710005.1. NCBI lineage: Eukaryota > Metazoa > Cnidaria > Anthozoa > Corallimorpharia > Ricordeidae > Ricordea > Ricordea florida. The sequence continues at coordinate 19,045,058 of OX453287.1, forward strand.
CATGTTACAATTGTGTCTGATGGCAAAAAAACTCTGGAGGCTCTATAGCTTGTATGGTTGGTAGACATAACCATCCAATCTAGAATGACGGAAGAGTGAAAAGTGCAATCCTCTTTTGAATGTCAGTGTTTTTTCTTACAGATTGATGGAAAGGCATATTCTCACAAAGTCGACATCTTCTCACTTGGACTTATATTTTTTGAGCTATTTTTCCCATTCAGCACACAAATGGAGCGAATTAAGGTGAGGAATGTACATGCAGTTGCAAGAAAACATAACAAAGTCATAATAAAAAATTTGGTTGCATCTGATCTTAAAAAACGTATAAAACTGAATTTTCGGTAACTCTCTGTTACCTTCATCAGAGTTAAAAATTTTGGTTCAGTTTCTTGCATAATAAGTTTTTATTTTATTTTTCCGGCTCAAGAAACCATACAGCCAGAAAACCAAGAAAATCAAGAGAGTCCAAAGGGTTACGCCTCAACCCCTTACATAAAAGGTGTTTCCGAGAGAGTTCGGCGTGTGCTTAGCAGAGAAAACGTAAGAACCACTTTCAAGCCTGTTAAAACATTGGGCAGTATCTTTAAGAAACCAAAAGACCGCCCCGCCACAAATCAGATCAAGGGAATTGTGTACAAAGTCAAATGCAAAACATGTGATTTTGCCTATGTGGGAGAGAGCAAAAGATCGTGGAATTCGCGCGGCGCAGAGCACAAGCCTGGCACAAGATCAAATAACGAAACCGCAATAAGATTTCACGCGGAAACAACAGACCATGACATTCATCCGGATTATGTAGAAATTTTAGAAAGAAATGTCAACAATAGGAAACAACGCCTATTCCTAGAAGCGCTACATTCCATCCAGGACATTAACTGTGTGAATGAGCATGTGCAATTCCTGCAAGTTTATTTAACATTGGGAACATCCCTAGAGATTGGCGGTGTATAAAAACTTATTATGCAAGAAACTGAACCAAAATTTTTAACTCTGATGAAGGTAAGGGAGAGTTACCGAAAATTCAGTTTTATACGTTTTTTAAGATCAGATACAACCAAATTTTTTATTATGTCAAACACTGATCGCCCTAATAGCATATAACAAAGTCAGTCTCTTCCAAGCTTTTTACAACAAACGCGTTTTGTGTAGAATCCAGTGACACTGTACATGTAGCTACTGTAGTTGCAATTGTAGCTCTAGATAAAACAGAAAGTCAACAAAATAAGCTGTTAGTGTTTTTGGAGATTAGCAAAAGTTAGGAACCCTTAAGCAATCAAATTGAAAGGTATTTTTTATAAATTGCCACAACACTATAATGATTTTATTAAGTTCTTTTTAATTGAGCGTAAGGATTGACCATGCTAGGAATTATTGGCCTAAACCAAGGTTGTTGCATTGCATACTAAGTTCTGTTCCATTTTATACAAGTACATAGAGCAACTTAGGACTATAAATGTAATCCCCAGTATGGTTGCGCCTAGTATTACTTGATAGTTCAGTAAGTTGCATCACATTGTACTCTCAAGTCATTAAGTTTTTCTCTTTCACTGAAGTAATAAGGTTTTTGGTATCAATAGTAAAATGTATACCTGCCTTCTTCATCCTCTAACATTTTTTTTTTGGAGGGAGGGGTATAACAAAGGTTGCACAACATCATAATCATTTTATTCCGATAATAGCATTTGTTCAGTTTCAATTTCACGGGATCCAAGAAAAATACACAAAGAGGACTATTTTGATTGTAATTGTCTGTATTGTAAAATCTTTTGTTTTCCCAGAAAACAGCCAATTTATATCATCAGTGCACATTATATCATCATTTAGTATAAATCTACTAGCGTTCTATCACAAATGCCGCGTTCTGATTGGCTACGCTACCCACTATCTATTCTGTGATAGATAGTGAGTAGCGTAATGGCGGCCACTTCTTCACGTTTTCGAAGTGTCCGTGAAGAAGATTTAGACAGTTTACTGGTCGAGGCTGTTCCAGAAAAGACAAAGTTTTGAACAACTAGTAGATTTATACTAAACAATTAGATTATGAGATCGAGATTTCTATCGCGTGATAGTTGACACAAATTTTTATTTATGGCTAAAGCAGGGTGGAGGGCTATATAGATTTGTTCAAATATAATTAGCCAGCAAAAATTCTATTTGATTTCTATTTCATACATCCAGGAGGAGACGCAGGGGATCATGAAAAATCAAGCATGGGATATTTACTGTGGCACCAGCCTTCCTTCTGCCTACCCTTTAAATAATGAAGCCTCCCTCCTCCCTACACTATAAATAATGACTGGTCCTTAATTAAGCACCAGTCATATGATGTATTACCATAAGTCAGAGTTTTTATCCCTTAGACTAGAACTTGTACTTGTGCCAAGTAGAACTTCAGAATCATTATAAGATGTGATCTTGTTTTCAATTTCAAGGTTATGTGTGATGTAAAAAGATGTGTTTTCCCTGGAGACTTTGAATCCAAGATGCCCCTGCAGGTTTGTTAATTTATGCTCTGCATGGCTGAAATCTTTTCATTGTTGGGGGAAAAACAATAATTTAATTTTGTTGACAATTATTAATAGTAATTTAATATTGTTAAAACAATTGCTTTTTGATACTGGCTTTTTAACCACAAATATTTTACCTTTAACAGGCAGAGTTAGTACAGTGGCTTTTATCAACAACTCCAAAGGCAAGACCCACTGCATCAGAGGTCAAGAATAGTGTGCATTTGCAGCAAATCCGTTTAAATTCCCACAGTAGTTCTCACTCAGAAATCTAACTGGGAATAATTAATAGGACTACATCTCGAACATGTACCTTTAATGTAATATATGTTAAGGGTACAGTCTTGTTAGAGGCAATAACTATAGTCAAAGATCAGGTGAGTGGTGGTAATTGAGAATTGCTCTTCTAAACACATTTGTTAGATTTTATTTCTTGGATGGGTCAAAGAGTAATACAGAGGAAAAGTTAAACTTGAAGTAATTACTATTTTCTTAGGTCAAGTCAACATGACTATTATGACTGGAATGAAAAATATTTCCTGGTTGAGTTATAATTAATTTTAGACATTTCGCTTTCCATTCTCTGTTAGGGTATGTAGTGCTAGTTCGTATGCTCTATGGATTTTTGTGTTAGTTGTATGTGTACATGAAAATATGAAAAGTTATGGTGCTCAGTCAATTTCATTATCCAACAAAAACTACACCTATCAACTTGTCAGTTAAGAATAAAAATTGAACTGCGTTAATGCCATTTTTGTTTCACAGCCATCCATTCAATAGTTATTATTTTAACAGAATTATCAGACAAATTTTAATCCCTGAAAGTGGCTGTGCGCTGTTGCACATTGCCCTAGGGATGGTGGATGGGATTGAGTTTGTGTTAATGAAAAATGATGTACATGTTGCAGTTAATTTTTGTTTTCAGTTATTTTTTATTTTGAACTAGATAGTTTTTTTTTTAACTAGGTGATATTTTTTTTAACTAGGTGATATTTTTTTAACTAGGTGATATTTTTTTAAAAAAATACAGGTCACAGGTCATTGTTTTACCAATACAGAAATTATCCTAAACATTCATCAAAGCTAATCTTAGGTCTGATAAGTCCCAAGGTTAAGTTAGTTAAAAGTTAAGTTAGTTAAAAAAAATATCACCTAGTTAAAAAAAATATCACCTAGTTAAAAAAATATCACCTAGTTAAAAATAAAACTAACTAGGAAGAAAAAAATTATCTAGTTCAAAATAAAAATTAACTGAAAACAAAAATTAACTGCAACATACACACAACAGACAATACCAAAGTTAACAAACCAAACCCAATAAAATACTTGTAGGGTTTAAAGGGTTTGCCAGCAGATTACTCTTTAATTTCATTTATTATATCTCTCAGTTAGTACGCATGCTGTGATTGGTCAATTTAGCGGGCCGTACTTCACTGTACGGCCCGCTAACGTTTGTTTTGGTCGCCAAAATGACTCCAGAGATATAATAAATATCTTATTAACCTCGTTTTCTCGGTCCGTACTGTAAAATACGGATCCTCGTTTTTTCCCGTCAATTTATGGCCCGCGCGCTTCGCGCTTGGGCCATAAATCAACGGGAAAAAACTCGGTCCGTATTTTACAGTACGGACCTCAAACTCAATTAATAAGAGGTATGTATTAACCCTTTGTTTGTCATGTCCAGGATTGATCTGAAGGGTCATTCACCATGGAGAGCTTGGTATTTCATTTTATATTTATATAGTCTACAACTTTAAAATCATAAAATACATGTGGCTCAGTCAATACTGTTTTTAGGACCTAGCTGTGTAGCTAATTGGGGTCAATCCTGGACACATCTCTACCCAATGTATAAACTGAGGAGGGCAAAAAGCCTCAGATCCAATGAAATTGACATGGGTGGCTATCTTTAGTTTTGGCTGGTGAAACTAGTACCTCACAGCCAGAACACAACGGTTTAACACCTTCCATTCTTCTTTATTTATTTAATAGTCTAAAGAGTTGGATATTTTGGATGAACAATTATTTTTTAACTGGGTCTGAATGTCTGAGTGTTATGATATGAACTGCAGATTTGCAAGAACCTTGCATACTATAAAAACATACATTTGTAGATATGGTTGTATATAAAACATATTTATTAAATTTGGAATAACTTGCATCTTTACAATCTTGTGTGATTTTGTTTTGTACATTACTTGGTATACATAAATATTTAGGAATAACAAGTTCATTTGTTTCAAATGTAAAGCTTTCAGCTATAAAAATCCTCCATCATTGAGGCAACAGCAAAATTTGTGAAGTCCAAATTTATGGACTTACGTGAATCGCAATGTAAATGTGCACTTTTGAGTCAGTGACTATCATGTTCAGTGCACTGCCTTCATTCACTATAATCTGCTGTTATTATAGTTTCCATTCTTTTGACGCAGTTGTCACACTCCTCCATTGTTTTGTTCAGCTTTTCTAATGTTTCTGGGTTGAACATTGTTACCACATCAACATTCAGTAGATGGCAGCGCACTGTGGAAGAAAGTCGTTAAATTACTATCCCTCTTCAAAACAAACATAGTTGAACATACAGAGCCTTTCCTAGTATGAATACATACAGAGCAACTACTGAAACCAAGACCCAAGTAAACATTCTTGCAAATTTGGAATGTCTGTTTTTGATCCTGAACAACAGATGTGATGAGTGTCTACCAACTGCCAGTAAGATGATTCTTTTTCAACCTTCATATCTTTTGTACAGTTGTAGAGTAGTGTATGCATTCTAGTGAAATATAAAACATTTGTCGAGATTCTATTGTTTAGATATTTCATCTTGATTGGATAATTTGTATGAAAATTTGTTTGTCACCTTGCTACCCTTAAATGAATAGACCCAAAGCAAAGGGGGCCCTCTTCTATTTCCCTCTTGTTAAATGTTATTAATTGGCAACATACTTACCACAGCATTTATATTTTGTAATGATAATGATAATTTATTTATATAGCGCACTTTTTCATATATAAATATGTTCAAAGGCGCTTTACACTTCTATTGGGTGAGATCGGACGTCAGCATGTAAAGGCGCCTTTGGCTGCCGCTATCAGTCCATATATGATCTCACACACCCACCCAACCCATGTATGAATTGTCAGATGAAACCACACCTAGAGATAGACCACCACACCGGGAACTACGTCCCCTACTCTTTTCGAGCAGTGTGTGGGTTCTTTAACGTCCCACAGATTATTAGGAACAAGTATTGTGAAACGGGTCCTGCGGTTTATCGTCCTTATCCGAGAAGACTAGAAAGTCTAACCATTTACAGATGTCATTACAAAGGCAGCACTTTCTCCTCAGTTATTTTTAAGACCCTGAGTGTTGGTCCGGCCGGGGTTTGAACCCGCAACCTCCCGCACGGTAGTACGGTGCTCTACCAACTGAGCTAACTGGTCGGCGGTTTTTGTACCTAAAAAAAGGAAACAAAAACAGCTCAATGCCAACTGAACTACTGACCACTGGTCTTGGTTACTGTTTCTTTGATTGTTGCTAAGGTCATCTCCATTTCAGCCATCCTTGCATTCATATTCTCGTATGTTTCAGGACATCCTATGGTAAAATGGATTAGGTCAATTTAATATAGAGTAAAATGAACACCTCCATTTTCCAGTGATGTATGAAAATTAAGACCAAAGACAATAACTTTTTTCTTCAAAAGAAATGAGCTTTCATGCAGATTGGGCCAAATTTTGTCAAAGGGCAAAATATCAAGAAATGCAAAAAGAGCGGGAAACCATTCTTGCTCTTGGTACATTGTTCTTGACTTTCAGTCATACTAACTTGCCTGGTGTACCAGTTGCTTGAGTGTCACTCTGTCCATTTGAAGGGATGTTCTAAGTGAGGAAGGAAAAAGACAAAAATCAATAAATCTGCATGACTATTTCCCATTCAATGACGTTGAATCCAACTATTTATATTGTGTAACCAAGGTGCTGTATATGTTGTATTAATAAATAGCGCAATCAAATTATTATAAAGACATTTGTACTTTGCATCAGTTTTTCTTTTTGGTATCTTGAAATTAATGAAAACAGTTTATTTTAGAACATTACCAGCAACATAAATTACAATAAGACCAAAAGGTGCTGTTAATTAAATTTTTCACATTGACTGGCTCTGTCAACTTTTGATGAAAAATTACAGTACTGTTTGTGATCTCCCACTTTCGTGGTTGGAATAATTATCAATTTCATTAATATCACTTTGGATCATCCTACATTTGTTTAGCATGCATGACAAAGCTTTCCTTGTCAGAATATCTTTATTGTCTAAATATTTATATGCTGAACTAGAAACTATGTATTCAGAGAATGTGTAGTTGGGCTGCTTACATTCCATGCATCCACTGCTGGGGTTGTGCTACTCATGACACTCTGTGGTTGTGATGTCATCATGTGGTTGCTGCTAGAGGATTTAAAGAACACTATCAACTGAAACATATTGTATCAATCAGTCAGTAAGAGACAAATGCAGACACTTGCCTCAGTCATTTAAAGGTACAGAATTTTGTCACAATTTGATATTATTTAATGCGAGATCTTAGTTTGTGCTTAAATGTATAGTCATCTTAAACACCCTAAAAACCTTGGAAGTTGATTTATCCATGAATGTTTTCTTAGTCATACTTTTTTCTAGCTTTCCCATGGATAAATTGGCCTGCATGTCACTATTCTTACTGAAGAAAATTGCCATTGGGCCTCCCACCTTCAGTAATCAACATCTGTCAACAGGACCAATCAATGTTTAAAGTAGATAAAATCTGTCAAGCCATATGAGCTCTCAGGTCAATAACAATATCATTCAGTTACCTTCTTTCAGGCTAGGGTTTAAAGGATCTATTCATTTGAAGTGTTGTTGTATTTAGAGGAAACTCAATTTTTTCGTTGAAAATTATTTGCCGGTCACGATTTCTAATTTCTGATTTAAATTCAAACAATATTATTGCCATTTTCACATTCATTCTTTCCGCTTGATTCGACAAACCTTATTTTAGTAAAAATTACAAATTCTTGAATTGACAAACAAGAGAAATTAATTACAGGTTACCCTCTTGAAAGCGATCTCCTACAAAAGGTACTTTTTATCCGACAATCTTAATTTCCCAATTTCAGCGTTAGTAACTAATTTAAGAACAGTACACGCCTTGGGTTAAACCCACAAAATTGCAACAAATTGTACACAAATACTGACGGGAACTGACACAGTCACGAACTCTCTGGCATAGATTATACGAAACTCCACGAACGGAACTACAATTCTATGCATTTATTATGAATAGTTCATTAAGAAAGCAATATTCTATGGCCATTTGAATATTAAGAATTTTACCACGAATTTCCCGCAAAGTACATCTGGTTGCAGTCGTAATTCAAGTCGCTACAAACATCTTCACTTGCAACCTGAAAACGAAAGGGAAAAAAAAATAGAGAAAATAAGCTCGAAGGAAAAGTTAATGTAGCTCGATCAGTCGGTATGAAAATGTTCTTAGGCGACACGAGAACGCTTGTGAATATTTAATAACGAGCTGTTAAATTTGCCAATGTTGTAGCTGTTTTTCCGAGAAAGGACTTGTCGAAGTTGCTTTTGTCGAACCGAATGATTTTACCGCCGAAAAATTTTAAATTCGGTTGACCAAAATGAAGCTATTTACTTAATGAACTGCTCCACCACAGTTCATGCATGATAATTTTAGTCAAGCGTTTCCAGTTGAAAATATACCGCTTACAAACAAAAGTAGCTTTCACAGAGCATTTCGTTCCTGAAAACAAAATATTCAAAACAAAACAGAGTGCAACATACCCAAATAAAGGTGTGAAATAAAATATTTCAGTTCATCCTTTTTCGATGAACCATACGATATCTTGAGAGAAAGAAAAAATGTGTCCCGGCGCAAAGAAGATAAAAACGCACTGTACCTGTGAAGAGACACCTGCGCCGAGAAGTCCACAATTTTCATCGCTCTCATTCGTTTGCATATTTAGCATATATAAAATAAACTATAGTGGCTAAAACAAGAGTAACCAAGCAAATGCTTAGGGCTAAAAGAAGCTTTAACGAATGCGGAATCGGGCGAGTAACTTGACGAACAACTATCTGTCTTTCTACCCTGTCAGATGAGTCCCTTGATTTCTTTATCAAAGTTTCGGCCATCGCACGGTTTGCCGCCGGCTTCTCCAGCGCGGGAAAACACACTGTTACAATAACTAAAACACTACGTTTGATTGGACAGTAGGTCGGTACTTTAAATTTCTAAAAATAAACTATCGTTTTATTGGCTAATAATATACTTTCAAAATTTCAACGCGCTGATTGGCTAAAAACACGTCAATTAATCCCAGACAGTTAAAATTCAGTGCAGAAATTTAATTATTTTTTGCATGCATATTATCATAGTTAGTAGAGATATTATCAACGAGTAATTAAATGTCATTTTAGGGCAATTTGGGATAGAGGCGCTTGTGAATTTTCCTAAGACAACAAATAACACTTAACCTACAGCCTTTCAATTTCTTAGTCCTTGAAAAATTTGCTCGTGCTTATTTGTCCCAAACTACACTCGAAATCATTCGCTCCGACGAAGGGCTAACGCTCGAAACGTCAGCACCTCCCTTTTACCTTACGGTGGTATAACTTACTTAATCAACTCGTTTGATTTACCCAGTTTCTTGTACACTCGAAATCATTTGGTCACCATTACTGAACAAAAAGATTGACAAAAATCTGAACTTCCCGTCCCCTCCCTGGCTTTTTTCCTGAATGGGGGGCCCTTCGAGGAGCTTTTCTCATTGGTCAGTTTGCATTGCTTTTGAGGAGTCATATTGGTTACCAACATGGCCTCTCACGGAAAGGATTTACGCAGATTTGTGGAATTTGGACGAAAAATACTCGGAGTTGGTAAAAATTACAGGTTCGACACAAAATATTTTTGAACTTTGTGAAACGAGATCTCTTGGTTGTGATACGGTGTTTTCTTGTCGTTTTCCTTCGTCAGGCAACCCGGACAAGTGCAGTCTGCGGTCTCGCAAAATCCTTTGATTTTCCTTAAACCGCCCTCTACTTATTTACTTGAAGGAGGTGCTATCAAAGTAAGAAATTTAAGAATTTGAATTCACTATTTAGTTTAAAAAAGGCGGACATAGCGCTGGGTATGTTTGAATGCGGTATAAATGAACTGGACTCGCCGTTTTACACATTGCCCTACGTGAGGCCTTCCAAGGGGGGTAGTCTTGTCTCCTTATCGCATCCTTCTGTGTACACTTCGTTGCCTAACCACCAGCGGAGGAAATTGTCGCTGTCGTTTTTCTGTACAAATTGTCGCCCCTTTCATGTCAACTTCTGTTTGCTGTCAGTACTTTGGTAACAAACTGTCGCCACATTTTGACGCAATGTCGCTTGTCGCTCAAACCCCTTGGAAGGCCTCCTATGTGGGTGTCAACCAATATTGCGTTTTTAAAAGTAGGTCCGCAATTCGTACATGTGTGGCTTACTAGAATACGTGACAGGCACATGGCTCTCGTAGACAAATAAATGAGGGCCTGTTAGGGGGGTTCTTTATGTCGCCTGTCTGAGTTTCAAACCTTTTCACGTCGCGATTTAATAATAATAATAATAATAAACGTTTTTTGATGAGGGTGACACTAAATATCTACAGATAGTATACACGCGGCCCTCAGAATACCCTTCATTTCGGAAGGTTCGCATGCCGCTGTCGTAATTTCGCGCGAGTGGCTCGTCGTTCGTTGTCATTTCAGCTCCTTTGTGTTGCCATTTCAAGGCCATGTCACTTGTCGGAATTTACCCCTAACAGGGCCTCATAAATAAATAAATAAATAAATAAATCTGATTGTGCCATAATGTGGCTACTCACTTCGTGTAAACCACATGAAAAGTAGTGGTGGTGGGGAAGGCCTGGGGTGTGGGCTAGGTGATTAGGTCTGGCCAAGAATTCTTCTTTAAGAATACCAGTGCACTAGATGTTTCCTGAATTTTATCAATGCTATTGACAGATACCCACTGGTCGTGATAACGTTTATCATGAAGTTGAACTCGGTGTAGTGATTGGTAAAAGAGGGGTTGCTATATCAGAATCAGAGGCCATGGACTACGTGGGTGGATATACTCTAGCTCTGGACATGACTGACTTTGACTTGATTTTCGAAAAGGTAAATAGATTTTAATTTAGAGGTTTCAAACTAGGGTATCATCAAACTATGTGTGATTGTCCTCTTGCAGTAACTTGCAATGTGCACTTTTCCTTTAGGTAAATAAATATTTAAACATAGTTATAATAATTTGATTTACCCACAGATTTTGAAATGTTTTATATTCTTTGTACTGGTTGCATTTTTGATTTAGCAAACACAACAGGGCTTAGGGATGGTTCATTATTCGGATGGGGTGCATGAGAAATTGCCCAAAGTATAGATTATTTGTGTACCCCCAACAGAAAGTCAAAATATTTTAAGGCCCCATCATCCAATTCAAGTAAAACATCCAGTGCCCCCCTCCCCTTCCCCCCCAAACACACACACATGCACACACCACCTCAAGTTCAAAAAGCGACCTGTCCAGCATCTCTATTAAACTGGGCAGCCTTTTAAATGAGAAAGCCTTCACATCTTTCGTAAACACCTGATTCCTGACCATACTTACTTCTTAAATGGTATTCAACTTAAAGCTGTTTTTTCTTCATGTGACCTGGGTATCACTGTCTCTATAAAAGATCTTCACTGGTCACAGCGTTATTTCTATTGTCACTAAATCTAACAAGATGCTAGGCTTTTCTCAAAGAAATTGCTTGCATAACCATCCTCTTGATGCTCAAGATGAATTACTCTATACAGCTCTTATTTGTTCTAATATTGAATAAATGACTGTGGTTCTCAAGACCATACTATATATGTCATCATCATCACAACTTCAGAATCACTGTTTGTTTGTTGTTAAAAATGTAATTAACGAATTACAATATTATAACTTACATACATACACATTTTATTGGGCTTTTCAGAATAAAGAGATAATTAAAACTATGTACTAATAGATTAGTGAGCTAATCAACTAGTAAATATATAACATAATCAAATCAATTAATTATTAATATGTAAATTAAATTAATAAAATAAAATAAAATAAGAAAAGAAATTAAGTCTCTAAAAAGTTTGAAATAAGGCTTCTCTTCAGGAACTGTTTAAAGTCCTTTAGGGTAGGTTTCAACTTAAGGTTAGAGTCCAATTTGAGTTCCAGAGTTTGACTGTCCTGAAATAGAAAGTTCTATGTCCTGTGGCAGTTCAAATACAAAGGAATATTTAGCATCAGGGAGTTCCTCGTTGTACGCTTGGTGATATAGTAACTCTTTGGATATACTTAGAAAATAAAGAGTCTGGTGCACACCCACTCAGGCATTTTGAAAAAGGCCATTATTGTTTGGTGATAATACAACTGCTGTTTCACCGGTAGCCACTTTAACCTTTAAGGATGAGTGAAATATGATCAAATTTCCTTGAATTGTTGACAGTACGGGCCACCAAATTATTTGTATACATGATTCAAAAGAAAATCCCCAGAAAAATGAAAATACAACCAAGTAAAACTGAACACTGTTACTGCCACATTACACTGTATATGTACCCATCCCTCCCCCCTCTGGTAAAAAATGAACGGTCCCTAACCTCTTGTTTTCCTCCGTAATCAAGATGTATTTAATATTCTAGTTCAATTTTTTATGTTGTAAATAAAACACAGTAACAGCACTGTTTTGTATTGTATTTTATTATATCTCTCAGTTAGTATGCGCGCTGCGATTGGTCAGTGTAGCAGGCCGTACTTCACTGTATGGTCTGCTAAATTCAAAAGTTTGTTTTGGTCACCAAATTCTCTCCAGAGATATAATAAATATCTTACAAACCTCATTTTCTCAGTCCTAACTGTAAGTTACGGATCCTTGTTTTTTGCGCTTGGAATTATGGCCCACGCACTTCTCACTTGGGCCATAAATCTGAGTGGAAAAAAACTCAGTCCCTAATTTACAGTATGGACCTTGAACTCTGTTAGTAAGAGGTATGTATAATGCACTCTGGTATTAAAGAATATAATAATTATTGTAGTTCAAAATCTCTTCGTTTGTCAAGTTTTATTGTTGCATTTTTATGCTTTTTTTGCTTTTTGATTTACCCTGTAATTCTACATAATATTAAGAAAGTGTAATGTTGTAATGAAGAATCTCCCTTGATAATGTAGTGTCATATTGTTTTAGAGTGTGCTTTAAACATGTTAAGCATTGAATGAATACATGCTTTGTAAAAAGAGAAAAACAACCAAATGTTACCTTTCTGTGCTCATTTTCAGGACAAAGAGAAAAAGCTGGACTATCCATGGGCTCTTGGGAAAGGTTTTGATACTGCGACACCGGTCAGCAATTTCATCCCCAAATCCGAAATTCCTGACCCCAACAATGTGCGGCTTTGGCTGAAGGTCAATGAAGAGATGAGACAGGATGGAAACACAGGAAACATGATTTTTAAGATTCCTCATTTGATTAGCTTCATTAGTCAGTACATGACGCTGGAGGAAGGAGATGTCATTTTGACTGGTACACCAGAAGGGGGATCACCTGTTTTGCGAGGACAGAAAATAATTTGTGGCATGGATTTGTTCAGTAAGGAAATACAAATGACATTTCCAATTTTGTCTTAAAAACTTTTTCAAATCAAGAATGTTGGATACCACAGCTCTTCTCAGTTAACATGGATTCTTCTACATCACTTAAGAAAATAATGTAAAACAGTTTTTTAAAGTTCAAGCTACGGATATTTTAAACATGGATTTACTAATTTCAATAAAATAAAAAAAAATTAACATGTTGCAATTCTAAGGCTGAATTTGATAAGACTATCTTGAAATGCAATCCCTATCACAATAATTTTATTCTCTTCTGCAAGTAACAGGCTGTAGAAAGCAATGCAAACTGGGAAAGATTGAGAAAGAGTATGATGCAGGGAGCGAAGGGTGGGGGTGTTTGCTTGATACCAGTCCTTCTCCTGCCATGTTAGAACAGCCTACAGACTACATGGGTTCTGTCCTCGTGTACTGGTACACAAGAGCTGATACATTAGACCAAACAAATACATTACAGCTAAACAATGACTCCTAAACAAAGAAAATACAATGTTTATTCCCTTGTGTACCGGTATATGAGGACACAACCGACTACATGGACAAAAATTTTAAAATTCTTTCCATTATTAATTTCTTAACACAGTTTTGGGCATTTTGTGCATTCTAGGCACTCTTTGTGTGGTTAGCCTCTGCTATGCTAGTAGAACCTAGAAAAGACTGCAAACAAAAAATCTTCTTACATAATGGATTATGGAACCTTAGGCTGATTCTTCAGGGTTAGGATGTCAGGGAGTCAGCCAGCTATTGTCTTATCACAAATTGAAGAAATTTTGACTGTAGTGGGCAAAGATGTTAAACCTATGTAAGTATTACGATACAGAAAATATTGTAAGCTTATTTTATGTATGATAATAGTAATCATAACGATGGCAACAACAATGATAATAATAATAATAATAATAATGATAATGATGATGATGATGATTTTAATAATGGTAATGATAAATATTTTTGGAAAATCCCCAAGGAAAGTCAAAATTGGAATCTAAAATTTTCCCTTAATTTTTTAAAAAATATCTTTGAAAATTGTTGCAGTCAAAGTCAGTTATTCAAACCCTAAGAATTTCGTTTTGAAAACTTTAACCTAAAGAAGTCATTGGAGCCGGAAACCCTAAAAGTTGGACTGCTTTAATAGTATTGAATGACGTCCTGGGGGTGGGGTTAGGTAATAACAGTTGTTACCATTGGATAATCCTGAGCCGTTCTAATGTTCTACCGGAAGTTGGTTAGAATAGGACACAACATGGCGGTTGCTGCTCGATCGGGAGAACTTCGCAGATTTGTTGAGTTTGGACGCAAGATAGTTGCAGTTGGGAGAAACTACAGGTGTGAATCAGATTAGAAAAGTACGTTAACTTATTTATGCATTCCAGTAGACCGCTCTATTATTTTTTGTGTTACTTACACATCAGGGAACATGCTGTGGAACTTGGGAATCCAATACCACAGCGTCCGTTGATCTTTCTGAAGGCGTCATCAAGCTATTTGTGTGAAGGAGGCGAAATTAAGGTACAAAGATATAGAATTCTTATGTTTTACCGAGAGGAGTGGCCGTGGAATGGGGGAAGTTTACTTCCTAGTAACCACCTATGTCATCTGCTATTCAATTCATCGTCTTGTGCCAATGTTTTTGACCGGAGAGAAATGTCTTCTTTAAAGGAGAAGACGGGAAGATGGCTAGATTTTGGTATAATCCCATACTTCATTATGTATGCTGGAACTGGGCTTATCCATTCTACACAAAAGAAAATCTTCGCACTTCAAGTGATTCCAAGCAAAACAGTCCATGGTGAATTATGGGGTCATACATAGTCATCTAAAAACAATCAAAAGGCATAGAGATACTAAGCAGGGCCTGTAAATTATTTACATTTACTGGTTTCAGAAGATGTTTGTATGAATCCCATAGTAAACATTGAAAATTTTGAAAAAGAAAGAGTTTAAAAGTTTTTAGCGGAAATTCTCCTATTATGTCTTAGGGTTTTAGAACTAAAAAGGCCGAGTGGCCTCCGCCCGGTCATCTCAGTTGGTAGAGCGCCGGCCTGTCAAGCAGGAGGTTGCGAGTTCAAACCTTAGCCACACCAAAACTCTAGGTCGCAAAATAACTGAGGAGAATGTGTTGTCTTTGTCATGACATCTGCAAATGGTTAGACATTCTAATCTTCTTGGATAAGGACGATAAACCGTAGGCCCCGTCTCACAGTGCTGTTCTTGTTAAAAAGATCCCACAACACTGTTCGAAATGAGTAGGGGATGTAGACCCCAGTGGTTTGGTTAACCTTAAAAGAGTCACAAGTTAATTCTGTTTCTTTCCCCCGTCAAAAGCCTAGACCCATTTAGTGACAAATTCATTAAACTAAACTAAACTGAGTGTGGTAGAGGGTGGGAGTCACGGATGTTCCTTGGAACAACATGTTAAAATGTCATGCAGGAGTAATGAAAAGCTGTTATCTTTATTAATGACTGAGGATAATTTGGTCTTGATGTCTGTAGGTTCCAACTGGCTGTAAAGAGCTTCACCATGAGGTTGAACTAGGTGTGGTCATTGGAAAAACAGGTGTAGATATCCCAGAATCGCAAGCCATGGAGCATGTTGGAGGGTATGCACTTGCCTTAGACATGACTGCAAGAGACCTACAGAGTGAAGCCAAGAAACTCAACTACCCCTGGTTGTTTGCCAAGGGTTTTGACACTGCCACACCTATTAGCAATTTTATCTTCAAATCAGAAATACCAGACCCACAAAATGTGCGATTATGGTTGGAGGTCGATGGTGGGATAAGACAAGATGGAAACACCAAAGACATGATTTTCAAGATTCCTTACTTGATAAGTTATATCAGTCAAAACATGACTCTAGAGGAAGGTGATTTGATATTAACAGGAACTCCAAAAGGTGTTTCAGCAGTAAAGCCAGGGCAAACAATAGTCTGTGGTCTGGAGGATAAAGTAATCATGAAATTCCCAATCACACAGTAAATGTGTATTATTTATGACTCATCAAATGGAGTTACAGTTGAACTCCGTTATCTGCCACTCTGTTATCTCAAGCTCCCCCTATCTTAAACTAACAGGAATTATATGCCAATCATAAAATTTCCTCTTTTGACCTCTTAACTTGAGTCTGAATGTGTTACATTTAAGTCATGTAAGATTTTGTCAAGTAAAAGGGAAACTTAGGAAATACTAATGTGATTGTGTTTCCATAAACAATTACCGTAAAATATTCAACACACGGAAGAAGCCTCTTCAAATTTTCAATAACTGTATTATATTTTATTTTACCAGCATTTACTACAGTTTTAAATTTTGAACATGCTATTTGCTCTTTTGCATGCAGAAATATCACTAAGTTGGAATCAGATCCTTTCCCTGCATAGAATATCTTGCACCCAATATGCTATTTGCCTCCTACTTACAGTTAATGATTAACTGTTTAAGAATGAGGAAATTCTTGATCCTATTTATCATGGACTTAGCTTCCTAAAAATCCCGGCTATCTGAAACTTACACTTTTTTTTCCTGGAGCCGGTTGTTCAAAGGCTCACTGATTAGCGCTAAGCCAGGGTTAAATTTTAAACAGTGCTTTGTTTCCTCTTGGTAAAAAGCATTTTCTTTAATATCTTTCTCTATTTTCATAGAGCATACAATGATCAAATTGTATATACTGAATGTACTTTTTGAGCTCTCACATCTGCATTTAAATTTTGCACCAACCCTGGGGTTACCTTAACCCTGCATCAAACAACCTGGTCCTGGTGTGGATTTTCTGATTCATTTACTGTTAGGTTAGTTATCTTGAATTACATGGTACAGTCAAACTGTGCTAATTAGGTTTATCAACTTGTTTGTCCACTTCATCAACTTGTTTGAGAATCCCAATTTTTTGTGCTTCAATTCCCCAGCGACGCAGCCCCAGTTTCTTAAGAAGCTATCCCTACAAAATTAATTAAACTTGATTGTATTGGACCACCCACTATCTCTAACACATGACCATTTCCCTTGTCTTGTTTCTTTGCTAACATGTATTTGCTATCAGCTATCTGAAATTTCCTGCTATCTAGGAATATTTGTCATTTGTCTTCACTTATCTGTTGAAAGCTGGGGGATAGGGAGGTTTGAATACATTTTGTAGCTGTTCTTTACTTTTGAAAAAATCAGCTGCAAAGGAAACAAGCTGTAAAACTTACAACACTAAAATTTTAACTTGGTACATTAAGAAGTGTGTATCAGATTTTATAGCTATTCTTGTTCTACTGCATTATTCATATCAAAGTTGGGGTTTTTCAGGGCCCTGACCAATACATCAGCAATGTTTTCCTCTTCGCCTGAAATTGTGATCAGTTCATACTTTCCTTTACAATGAGGGCATTTTTCCAGGATATCTGATAGTTTTCTGATGAACAGAACCACCTGCAAAATCAAAACAGGTACATTGGATTCTAGACTGCAGGCATTAATTTTATGTCATTTTCTTTGCAATCCTCTGGACACTTTTCATTTATGTAGACTGCTTTGGCAGGTTACATTTCAGTCAAGAGAAAAGTATCAGTTCAGCTTTGTGGAATTGTTTGGTGTAGACGTTTGTTGCATATTACGCACTCACGCTAGGCAGTCCAAAAGAACCAGGGCATCCAATGTTCAAGCAGGGCCTCTGTAACAAGTCAATGTTTGGTACAAGCCAATCCAACCAATCACACTGGGCAAAATTAATGTTAACCACCCCTCTCCCGTTACAGCTGTCATTTTGGTTCATCGCACAATATTACATGACTATTATCTTGGCTAACATCCACATGTTATTGTATAATCTCTTAAGACACATATCTCTTAGGAGGTGAAGGTAAAATAAAAATGAATATAATTTCTAGGGGTAATTGGATTTTTCCAGGATGTTCTGTTGGTGGATATTCAAATTTAATGCAATATTCATGTTAATAAAAATATGTTGACCTGGCAAAAAATAAGTGACACTTCAGCCTAGATTTGTTTTTCTTTCTCTTAGAGGAGGAAAAGCAATTGTTTAAGGCTTTTCAGGGAGAGAGGGGTGGTGGTGGTTGCTTCAAGCCAGAGTTCTTTTTTGTTGGGGGGGGGGGGGGGAGAAGGGAGGTGGCTAGAAGTAGATTTAATAACCCATGTGCATCTCCCACCATTTGAAATTATATTTAATCCAAAGTTGACTAATGGAGTATATGACACATTTTTAAATGGCAATTTATTTCATGCCCTGCCTTGTGGTAACAGACACCCAGCAAATGTCTTACTTAACTCTTTTGTTTGCAAAGCACAATGAGAAGCAATGGCAGGTGCCATGAGAGAAATCTAAATTTCCTCATTTGGCTCTCATTTTAACCCTTTAAGCCCCAATATCAACATCCATTTTCTCCTAATTGTTCTCATATGTTTGTTATGGTACTAGTGAGGAGAATTTGAATATGAATACAATTCTTATTTGAGTCTTCATTTTTCTAATTTTCACAACATGAATGGTTGATTAACAGTGAATATTGTAAAGAGAAAATGAATGCTGGTCACTACTGCGACTTACAGGGTTAAAACCATGAGAAAATGAGGAAAGAGAACATAACCCCATCTGACAGGACAAGGGGACAGAATCTATTTTTAGCATGGAATCTATTTATATCTCGTTCCATGGCTGCATGGTTTCCACATGGCACGTTGAAATTACAACCACATGTTGAGAAGGACATCAGCCATGGGTCAGTTAAAATAGTTTTCGGATATCAAAATAGATTCTGTCCCCTTATCATAGTAAGAGAACCCAGTATGGAAGATGCGTTCTCTTACCTCATTTTCTCTTGGTTAAAACCTTGCTTAACTCTCTTTTGGTAAGTGGTTCATTAACCTCCTTACCCCGCCCCACCTTTGCCCCCGCCCGTCATGTTTTACCACAAGATGATACAATCATGGACAAAAGTTGTTGAGACACATGAAAATTACCAACCTTTTTCCTTGGTGTAAATTCTGTTCCCTCTCCTCTCGTGAAAGGTAGCCTCCCCTCCCCCCTTTTTCAATGTTGGAAACAACTGAACATCCACAAAGTGTTTTGCAACATTGTTTGGGGGGGAGGGGGTGATTTCAGATGAAAAAGATGTTTTCGTTCAAATAGAAAATTCTGTTGTTAGTTACAAAGCGTGAGTTTTGGTTAATTGTCTCAACATTTTTGTCCATGATTGTAGGAGCAACATTCTCACCTGGTGATCCCTCTCTTCCCTGCTCAGTCCAGCTTCCTCTTCCTTGGACATGTCATACAGGGACATCAGGGGGGTGGCGTACTCCACTACACAGAAGTACTCATCAACATCTCCATCGGGTCTGGTCATCTGTATTCTGTGAACAGTGTGCTTGTAGGAGCGGCTGAGAATCCCAGCCCTATTTTCTCTCAGCTCAGGTAAATTACCGGCCACTGTAACTCGTCTGTCTTTCTCGGCGATTGTATCGTACGCGTAACAGTTCTTCGGTAAAAGGATGAACAACCGACTTTCAGTGATCTTGTGTCGAAATTGCTCCGATTCGCCGATCTTGTCGTTCAGGTGAGGTAGAACAAGCTTAAGGTAGCCGAAGTAATAGCTCCACGCCAAGCCGTCAGCCACGTTCTTGTTCTCGCGTTCGTTCAACTCTGATTCTTCCACAGGAGCAAGCTCGCAGAAGCCAACCAGAAACAAAACCGGTGACACAAGGAAACTGTTGAGTAGAAAGAACATTAAGTATTCTGAACGGGCGAGGGTGGCATGATGTTCATGCAAGGCTAGTAGGACTGTGCAGACAGCAAGTGCGGTTAAAACGATAACGGCGCCTTGGTATTTAAAAGTGAAAGTGGATTTCATGACACGTCTCCAGCTTCCGAGATATCTTTTCTCCTTGTGCCTGACTTCTTCAGCTAGCAAACAAAGTCTCCGCAGAAGTTCGCCAACGATAAAACTTAGAACCAACAAAGCAGCGGCGAATACAAAGAAGTGTAACTCGTGTTTTTTGTGCTCATTAGGTCCGAACGTCAGGACGATGAAGGTTGACAAAGACAGCGTTAGTAGAGCTGTACAGGCAACAGTAGCTGATTTGCCGCGGGGTTTGGACAACGGACCAAAGCCATTATTTTCTTGTTGTACATCCATTTGCAGAAGACGTTTTCAACTCTCTCGAAAGCTGATCGACCTCAGTGGTCTTAGTGTATCGGATAAAACCATAAAATACGAAATTTGCGTGCTTTTTTGGGGAATCCCCCAAAAACTGGATCCCGATTGGACAAATACACGTAAGGGGTCGCAGGAGGTGAGCAAAAATGTGCCTTGACAGCAGATTTCATTTTCGCTTTGGCATGGGTTTTCCCAAGACTTCTTAATTTGGGCCTAAGTCATTTAATTTCATTCATTTGGGCCTAAGTATAATTAATTTTGAGAAGTAGCAGCCGAGTTAGATTCTTAGATGACCGCAAGTGACGCCCAGCGCAGGAAAGTGCCATTATTCTATCGCCCTCGTGCCGATCACGCATTTGAGCGCCTGCGAACCAAGCGCCTTCAATTTTGGCGCCAAAGAACCGTCGCCTGTCAAAGCAAAAGTTTTGTTTGACCTCGAAATGGAAAATGGAATAGAAGTGACTGTGATAAGTGATGACGAGGAAGAAACGAGGTCACAAGAATCGCAAAACCCTATAATCGTTATCACAGACGATAGCGATGTCGGTGGAAGTGCAGATGAGTCGCTTGTCGAAAGCAGAAATGATCTCCGTGTCGAAGTTAATCAACCTCCATCTTCTTCTCTCGGACAGAGTAGGACTTTAACACCTTCAAGAATAAGCAGTGACAAAATTCAGTGGTTCAAAGCAAAGGTGAAGATTCGCAGGTTGGATCCCCACCTGTTTAACCGTCCTAAACAGTTGTCACCTTTGAAACTAGAAAATGGCGTAAGACCATGTTCCTTGCAGACGACACCGAAGAACGAGGTACGTGAAAAAAGCGATAATTTAGAAAGATATACACGTTCCGCTTAACTGAGCGGTGTAGCTATTTTTAAGCTATAACCACTGAGAAGATGAACCTGTACAATTCATAGAGGTCTTAGGTAGACTTCCAAGGTAGCACTTATCCCACCTATCAGAGACCGCGCTTATTATATAAACTAGATTCTCCACTGATCCGTAAACAGCAGTTTTTCAAGTAGTTAAACGTGAAAACTGTTGATGTAACCAAACAGCTATCTCGAGAATGCAAAATATGCAGTTGAAGTGAGAAATGTTAACACCTAGAATACCGCAGAAAAGCGTTGTTGTTGCTCTTAGTAAGTTTAGTCATAGTCAGTATAGTGTTACGGGCAACATGGACACACAAGAATTACCATTTAAAAGTTACAATTATGGGACAGCTAACCAGATAAAGGATACCTAAGTTAAAGGAAATCTCGCCACAGAAGTAAGTCGATTGATCTTGGAATCAATTCGTTTATGTTCTTTGTCTATTAGTCAATAGAAGTTTAGAATTCGAGCTTAAATGTGATACCGTGGAACACAGTTTGTTGCAATGAAGTTGTAATGCGGAATTCCTCTTCAATTTCTGCTTCGTTTATACCCTTTCTAATAAGTTACTGGCAAATAAGAATTTCTTTATTATTTACTTTCAGATCGAATAAACCATTTATATTATACGATTGCGAGACTTCTTCAGTTCATTGTTTAGTCTCCATTCTCCCGTCGAAACAAAAACAATTGGTTCACTTTCTTGCATACAATTTAGTGAAGCAGTTGGGGTCAGTAAATTGTCAAAACAAAAGTTTTGTTTGACCTGTGTTGGGCCAACTGGTATCAGTGTGACTGGAGCGATACGAACTATTGTAAATGTAACAACAGGTTTTCAGTTTTGTTCACACTAGTTTCACTATGGTTCTACTTTTAGTTCAATGTAAAAACATTACAACATTATGTTGTGGTTCAATTTTATCCTCGCTTTAGCCTTGTGCTGTACAGTACCATCAAGGTTTTTTGAGAATAGTGCCAACACAAGTCAGACATTTTCAGAAAACCAACTGAATTCAATCCAGGCATTGAAAGAGGAAAATTTTCACAAGTTGATATTGGAAACAGTTGTTAGTTTCATGAGCCAGCGGAAAAAGCCTCCCGTGATGCTGTTGTTCTACTTGTTGAATAATATTCTACTGTCAAAACAATGCAGCTTAGGTCCAGAGTGTTTCAGGGTTTTACGGGAATTTCAACTTCTTCATCCAGCTGTACCAGCTCAGATGATGGGACAAAAGCTGACGTGGAAAACCTCTCACATTGTGCTAAGGACAGTGCATCCAGCTGCAGTAACATTGACACAGGGGAAGATGTTTTACCGAGAGGAATGGCCGTGGAATGGGGGAAGTTTACTTCCTAGTAACCACCTGAGCGGAGAGAAATGTCTTCTTTGAAGAAGAAGACGGGAAGATGGCTAGATTTTGGTATAATCCCATACTTCCTTATGTATGCTAGAACTGGGCTTATCCATTCTACACAAAAGAAAATCTTCGCACTTCAAGTGATTCCAAGCAAAACAGGGAATGATTTCCACACCTTAACCACACCAAAACTCTAGGTCGTAAAAGAGGAGGAGAATGTGTTGTCTTTGTCATGACATCTGCAAATGGTTAGACATTCTAGTCTTCTTTGATAAGGACGATAAACCGTAGGCCCCGTCTCACAGTGCTGTTCTTGTTTAAAAGATCCCACAACACTGTTCGAAACGAGTAGGGGACGTAGACCCCAGTGGTGTGTGTCGCGTTCCCAGTACCACAAACACGGGGTGTAGAGTACTGGAGTTCGCCAGTTCAACCTCAGTGAAGTATGAGACGATCAGCAAGACTTAACGCGTTTATTAGGGTCATGCTAATCGAACTATATACAACACTCGCGGTAAAAACTAAAAGAGAAAACAGTAATTGTTTGAGCTAAAGAAACGAAAAATTAGGGAAGGAATGCCGTAGGACAAAATAAAACATACAGGATACATTGTAAGCGTGACTTACGTCTGATCTTGACTCCGGGGTTAAGAATGTGTTGCTCCGTGAATTAGACTAACTAAAAACTCTGACTACTCCGTGAAACTCCTTACAGTATGGGTAACTCCTCGCAACTGACTAACGTGTCCTTCGGAAAATAGTAATAACATGCTTTTTAGACGTAAACTAAATAAAAAACAAAGAAAGTTCTGTGTGGCTAGCTGAAAAGAACGGATGTCCGGTAATCATATGAAAGAAGAAAACAAAGGCACAAACAGGAACGAACAAAGAGTTACTTAGGACTACAAAAAAAATCATTGTTCGTGTCTCGAACGTGACACTCCTCGCCCAAGGATTTCTAATCCTTGCTCCATTTAAGTTTTCCACTTCCCCTCTGATTGGGCGTGTCACGGGGTACTTGTCTGAGGACAGGGTAGATGGTTATCAGCTGGGGCACGCACGAGTAAGACCAGCTCCTTGATTGGACGTAGAAATGTTTTCTTTTTGCCCTCTCTAAACATCTCCACTTGGGCCTTTCTGACATAGCCGTCCTCGCTCTTAATAGCCTCCGCTACTCTACCTATGGGCCAGTCATTGCGATGGGCTCCCTGTTCTTTGACGAGGACTACATCACCAGCATTAAGGTTCCGCTTTGGCTCCTCCCACTTGGGTCTGGTCTGCAGAGCTTGTAAATACTCGCGTCTCCACCTTATCCAGAATTGATCTGCAAGATACTGGATACGCCTCCAGCGACGGCGAGCATAGAGATCAGTTGGAACGAAGTTTCCAGGCGGGGGACCAAGCGGACGTGTCTTCAGTGTTAGGAGCATAGAAGGTGAGAGTGGTTGCGGTTCGTCTACATCGGATGGCACAGCAGCTATGGGGCGTGCGTTGACAATTCCGGTCACTTCTGCCATTAGTGTAACGAGCAGCTCATGTGTCAGCTGAGCACTTCCAAGTTCAGCTAACATGGCGTCCAGGACACGGCGGATCGTACCTATTTGACGTTCCCATGCGCCACCAAAGTGCGAAGCGTGTGGCGGGTTGAACAGCCATTCACACCCTTGTTCACGGACATATCTCTCCACCTTGTTGTGGTCCATTTCTCTCAGTGCGTCGTCTAGCTCTGATTTAGCTCCAACGAAATTTGTCCCACGGTCACACCTGAGTAAGCTTGCGGGACCGCGGAGTGCGAAGAATCTCCTCAGTGCACAAATGAAAGAGCTCGTATCCATGGACTCTAGGACTTCTATGTGCACGGCTCTGCTGTAAAGACAAGTGAAAACGAGCCCCCAACGCTTTGCGTTTGCCAACCCTCCCCGCGTCTTTCTTGTGTGGACCGTCCAGGGTCCGAAGACATCGAAACCAACGTTGGTAAATGGCGGAGTGGCTTCTATTCTGTCAGGCGGTAGGTCGGCCATACGCTGTTCCAGGACTGGCCCTCTCAGCTTTTTACAGATCACGCACTTGCCTAACTCTCTTGCAATGGTTTGATGACCTCCAATGAGCCAGTAGCCAGCTTGACGGATGGCTCCTCGAGTTATGTGACGTCCCTGGTGGTGGACTCTCTCGTGGTAGTGATGAACTAGTAGGTTAGTGACGTGGTGGTTTTTAGGCAGGAACACGGGATGTTTCTCTGCTTGCTCCAGTTTCGCGCGTCGCAAACGACCACCCACGCGTAGTATACCATTGTTGTCGATAAAGGGGTCCAGGCGATGCAGGGAAGATCTCTTTAGGGTTTGTTTCCTTTCTCTCCGACTGGCAAGATTTTCCGTCTCCTGACTGACGTCAATAGAATTCTGTAACTGTATCTCTTCCCCAAAGGCCTCTGCCTGGACGGCATGAATTATGACTGTCGTGGCTTGCTGAAGCTCCATTGCTGTGGGGTTGCGCAGCCGCGATTCGTTCATTGTCGTTACTGGTTTTCGCTCCCTTCTTTCCTTGGCTTTACTTTGTTTAAACTCCTTGACTAGAACGATTAGGTTTGCAATAGCGCGCCGCAGTGAGGAAAAGCTTGAGAAACGCGAGAATCTCTCAGCCCCGAGGCCATGACGTTTTTTGGCCTGTGTGTTTAACGCGAAGACCTCCTTGCGAACTTCGGGGTCGTCTTCATTTATTGGGATCTTCTCTTGTTCTTCCTTCGTCGCACCTGTGTCTTCTTGTAAGGAGCGTGGACCCGTGAGCCACTCTGAAGACGCAAGATTTTGTGCGCTTAGACAACGTGTAGCGAGGTCTGCGGGGTTCTCATTAGTGTCCACGTACCTCCATTGACTGGGGCTGGAGATCTTGCGAATAAGCTGGACGCGGTTTGCAACATAAACGTAAAATCTCCGGCTCTCGTTTTGAATATAACCGAGGACGACTTTCGAATCCGTGTAGAAGGTGACACTATCGATCTGCATGTCAATTTCTTTGACGACTTTCGCTCCTGCTTGCGCACCCAGAACAGCAGCACATAGCTCCAGACGGGGAATACTTGTGGTCTGTAAGGGGGCCACTCTAGACTGGCCTAAAAGTAGCGCTGTGCAGACGTTTCCCTTGTTGTCGACTTGACGCAGATAGACTGCGGTTCCAATTGCGTCCTCGCTCGCATCTGAGAACGCGTGAATCTCTCTCCGAACAGCAGTACCGAAGTTGACTGAGCGATAGCAGCGGGAAACTGATACTTTCTCCAATTCCTCAAGAGAGGCTCTCCATCGTTGCCATTTTGTTAGGAGCGCGTCTGGTAAAGGATCGTCCCACCCCAATGGTCTGTTGTTTGTCTTCTTCCCCATGGCTACTAGGCGTTGCAGTAGCAACCTCCCTTCCAACAGCACCGGTACTGCAAGGCCTAGAGGGTCGTAAATAGAGTTCACGATCGAAAGCACTCCTCTCCGTGTAAAAGGCTTGTTGGGTGGGGAAACTTGAAAGGTGAAGGAATCTTTCTCAAGATTCCAGTAGACTCCGAGAGAGCGCTGTGCTGGCAAGCTGTCTCGGTGTAGATCCAGGTCACGCACTCCCTTCCCCCTTTCTTCCACTGGAAAGGCTTCCATTACTTCAACGGAATTGGACACAATCTTGTGAAGCCTTAGGTTTGCTGTAGCCAGCATCGCTTGTGTCGTGGTGATAAGTGCAATGGCTCGTTTAGCTGTAGGTAGCGACGTTAGCCCGTCATCGACATAGAAGTTGCGGTGAACAAATCGAGCGGCTTCTCCACCGAATTTCTCCTCGCCGTCAGTCGCCGTTTTTCTGAGGCCAAACGTAGCTAAGGCCGGACTGGGACCATTACCAAAAAGGTGCACGTTCATCCGGTACTCCACTATAGGCTTCCCAGGTGTGTTGTCTTTGAACCAGAGAAAGCGTAAGAAGTCCCTGTGGCCGGGGTCCACGTGGAAGGAGTGGAACATCTGTTCGATGTCGCACATTACAGCTGTTCTCTCCTTTCTGAAACGAATCAGGACTCCCAAGAGGCTGTTCATCAGGTCCGGACCAGAAAGCAGCTCTTTATTGAGGGATACTCCTCCGAGTTCGGCGGATGAGTCGAACACCACTCGTATTTGAGTCGGCTTCTTCGGGTGATAAACTCCGAAGTGCGGTAGATACCATACCCTGCCGGACTGGGACTTGGTAACCTCCTCCGATGGGACAGGGGATGCGTGACCCTTATCTAGGACTTTCTGCATGAATTCCAGATAGTCTTTCTCCATTTGTGGTTTCTTTCTCAGTGTCCTGATAAGACCATTCAAGCGGTTGACTGCCTGACTTCGGTTGTTTGGCATCTTGACGTCCTTGCGACGAAAGGGGAGTGGCATTTCCCAGTTTCCGCTGTCGTTCTTGTGTATGCCGGTCTTCATTATTTCGATGAACTTTCGATCTTCACAGGAAAGGCTGACGTCGTTATCCTCTCGTGTGGTACGGAAGACATCGTTCTCCGAAACTCCTCGTTCCTTGAAGCTCTCCTTGATTCTAAAGTGGTTGGGGCACGGTACGAACTCGTAGCGCTCTGGTTCCATCGTTGTCTCCCAGGGTTCTCCGTTATTGGCCGAGAGGAGACTGGTGCGACAAGCGAGCACGTGTGCTGGGCCTCCAACGATGTCAAGGCACACCTGTCCGATTATCGTCCATCCGAGAGAAAGCCTTTGTGCCCAGGGGGCTCCTTTGGGTCCGTTTTTGGACTCGCGAACCTTGAGCAGTTCCGGAGCGTCTCTTCCGAGGAGCAGATGTACGTCTGCGTTTGGGTCCAGGGGTGGGATTTCGTCGGCGATCGCCTGAAGATGTGGAAACCTCATCGCCATCTCAGGTGTTGGGATCTCGCGTTTATCGTGAGGGATGCTGTCACACTCAATGAGGGTGGGCAGATCTGACGCCACTCCGTTAAGGGATCGTATGGTTACACCTGTCACTCGCCGTCCGTATTTGAGCTCCTTCTCGCCACTACACGTTGTTAGGTAGTATTTCTCTTCCTGGCCGACTGCTCCCAGTTCGTCGGCTAGTTCACTGCTAATCAGGGATGAGTTGCTTTGATCGTCAATGATAGCGTAAATACGATGAAAAACATTCGGCTTCTCCATGTTATTCACATCGACCAATAGCAATTTGCTTCAGGATACACCACCCTCGATAGGTCTACATGCGAGTGTGCACTTAGTGTCTACGGTTTCTGCGCTAGCCACGGTTCTCTCCGGCCTTTCCCTATGGAGGAGTGCGCTGTGGCGATTATCTTTGCATATGCTGCACTCTACTTTTCGCGTACAGTTACTGGCCCTGTGGCCTTCGGACAAGCAGCGGTAGCAGAGTCCGGCTTTAAGGATCCAGTCGGTTTTCTCTTCTAAGGTCTTGGCGCCGAAGGCCTTACACTCCTCTAAACTGTGACCGTCTCGTTCGTGAAATGGACACCGTTTAGTCTCCTCGCTTTTTTGGCGAAACTCCGGTTTGACATTTGCCGGCCGTGCGTTTGTTTTGAGCGTTCTCCTACTTTGAACTCTCCGATTGGGTGAGGTTGGCGCCCTGATAGAGGTGAGCATGGTGCCTGCGAGGATATTCGGGTTGTTTTTAATCCTTGAATGCCTTTGAATTACTGAGGAAAATATCTGGAAGCCGGGATAGTCGTCCCCATTTTTCTCCGAGTACTTGGCGACTTCCTTCTCCCATTTCCCGCGTAACGAAGGGGGCAATTTCTCCGCAATCGGCTGAATTGTATTTGGGAAGTTCAGGCAGGCGAGACCGGGCAAGTAAGTCAATTGGCTTTCGACATCGGCGCAAAGATCGGCAAATTCTTGCAGCTTAGCATTTTCATTTTCGCTGAAGGTGGCGGTTCCGTTCATACGCTTCAACAGTTCCTTAGTTATTACGGCCGCGCTGCCGAAACGTCTTTCCAACTCCCCCCATAAACTGTTCAGCAACGCGCTGGGGTCGCCCTGTTTCCGTTTCCGGTAATTGTCAACCAATTTTTGAGCTTCTCCGCTGGTGAAACTGCGCAGATAATTTATTTCTTGGACGGGCGAAACGTCAACATCCCTGACCATTGCTTTGAAGGCTGCTTTCCACGGGTGAAAGAGCGTAGGGTCTCCGCTGAAAGTGTCGGGGTGACATTTAGGAAGATTTTGTTTGGCCAATCCTGTAACTATCTGTTGATTTGCAGAGGTTAATGTTTCAATAAGCTGACTTCCGGTTATGTTAATTGGGGTTGACGTGACAAACGACTGTGGATGTATACGCTGGGAATTTTCCCCATAGTTCCCCTGCTGGTTTGTGGTCGCACAAGATTTTGTTGGTGGAATTTTAGAAGTTCTCCTAAGAAGGGTGTTTTCTTGTCTTTTGGGGTCTCGCGTAAGAGGGGTGCTTTGCTCTGCCGAGTTGCGTTTGGGCTCAGGAATTTCCGGTGGTGAGGACAAATGGACCCATGTGGATGTTCTTTCTTCGCTTTTAGTTTTGGGGATCCCGGCAATTTCTAGTTTTTCTCCAGTTTCCTCCGCATCTAGTGCTTGTTCGATCGCTCTGAGTTTCGCGTCTGCGATTGCGACTTTCTTATTCGCGGCGATAATTGCCAGTTCTTTTTCGTGCTCCGCGCGTTCTTGCTCACGCGTCCGCTCAATTTCCGCTTCGCGTTTTCTGCGCTCGTGTTCTTTTTCGGCGATCATTCTCTCGAACTCTGCGCTTTCCCGTGCCGCTGCTGCTTCGGCGAGCGCTCTCACTCTGGCTGCGCTGCTCGTTGTGGACGAGCCTACTGAAGATTTACTACGGCGCGAGCGACGAGATGAACGCGAGCTTGTCTCCAACAATTTGTCGGATTGTCTACCTTTTATTTCTTGTATTAACTTTATAGCTCGGTCGAGGGTTAGGCCCTCTTCCTCTAGAAGAACGTCTACGTCTCCAAAATAACCGTGCTTGTCTTGCTCTAAAAGACTCATTAATTCTTGAAGTTTTATCGTAAATTCTTCAGAGACTCCTTCGAGGTCACGCAAGATTCTACCGAGATCCGATCCTTCTTTCAGTTCCTCAGTTGATCGGATAACGTCTTTGAGCATCTTATGCAAGACATTTAATTCACGACGTTTCTGACCAGTTTCGTTTTCTAACGCTTTTCTGGAGAGAGTTCTAACTCGTCTACCGGGACTCCGAGTTACTGTTCCTTGATGTACTGAGGCCTCCCATTTGTTTGGCGTATCGGCTTCTTCGCCACTCATTTTCGGCACTGTTAGCTCTACTGTTTACGGCTTACCTCAATCTGTCCTTGGTCAGACTTTTTACTGTCGCGATCCCAGTACCACAAACACGGGGTGTAGAGTACTGGAGTTCGCCAGTTCAACCTCAGTGAAGTATGAGACGATCAGCAAGACTTAACGCGTTTATTAGGGTCATGCTAATCGAACTATATACAACACTCGCGGTAAAAACTAAAAGAGAAAACAGTAATTGTTTGAGCTAAAGAAACGAAAAATTAGGGAAGGAATGCCGTAGGACAAAATAAAACATACAGGATACATTGTAAGCGTGACTTACGTCTGATCTTGACTCCGGGGTTAAGAATGTGTTGCTCCGTGAATTAGACTAACTAAAAACTCTGACTACTCCGTGAAACTCCTTACAGTATGGGTAACTCCTCGCAACTGACTAACGTGTCCTTCGGAAAATAGTAATAACATGCTTTTTAGACGTAAACTAAATAAAAAACAAAGAAAGTTCTGTGTGGCTAGCTGAAAAGAACGGATGTCCGGTAATCATATGAAAGAAGAAAACAAAGGCACAAACAGGAACGAACAAAGAGTTACTTAGGACTACAAAAAAAATCATTGTTCGTGTCTCGAACGTGACAGTGTGGTTAACCTTAAAAAGAGTTTGATTGTAATTTAGGTGTCAGATTGCAATTGGGGCACAAGTTCTGTTTCTTTCCCCCGTCAAAAGCCTAGACCCATTTAGTGACAAATTCATTAAACTAAACTGAGTGTGGTAGAGGGTGGGAGTTATGGATGTTCCTTGGAACAACATGTTGAAATGTCATGCAGGAGTAATGAAAAGCTGTTATCTTTATTAATGACTGAGGATAATTTGGTCTTGATGTCTGTAGGTTCCAACTGGCTGTAAAGAGCTTCACCATGAGGTTGAACTAGATGTGGTCATTGGAAAAACAGGTGTAGATATCCCAGAATCGCAAGCCATGGAGCATGTTGGAGGGTATGCACTTGCCTTAGATATGACTGCAAGAGACCTACAGAGTGAAGCCAAGAAACTCAACTACCCCTGGTTGTTTGCCAAGGGTTTTGGCACTGCCACACCTATTAGCAATTTTATCCTCAAATCAAAAATACCAGACCCACAAAATGTGCGATTATGGTTGAAGGTCGATGGTGGGATAAGACAAGATGGAAACACCAAAGACATGATTTTCAAGATTCCTTACTTGATAAGTTATATCAGTCAAAACATGACTCTAGAGGAAGGTGATTTGATATTAACAGGAACTCCAAAAGGTGTTTCAGCAGTAAAGCCAGGGCAAACAATAGTCTGTGGTCTGGAGGATAAAGTAATGATGAAATTCCCAATTACACAGTAAATGTGTATTATTTATGACTCATCAAATGGAGTTACAGTCGAACTCCGTTATCTGCCACTCTGTTATCTCAAGCTCCCCCTATCTTAAACTAACAGGAATTATATGCCAATCATAAAATTTCCTCTTTTGACCTCTTAACTTGAGTCTGAATGTGTTACATTTAGGTCATGTAAGATTTTGTCAAGTAAAAGGGAAACTTAGGAAATACTAATGTGATTGTGTTTCCATAAACAATTACCGTAAAATATTCAACACACGGAAGAAGCCTCTTCAAATTTTCAATAACTGTATTATATTTTATTTTACCAGCATTTACTACAGTTTTAAATTTTGAACATGCTATTTGCTCTTTTGCATGCAGAAATATCACTAAGTTGGAATCAGATCCTTTCCCTGCATAGAATATCTTGCACCCAATATGCTATTTGCCTCCTACTTACAGTTAATGATTAACTGTTTAAGAATAAGGAAATTGTTGATCCTATTTATCATGGACTTAGCTTCCTAAAAATCCCGGCTCTCTAAAACTTACACTTTTCTTTCCTGGAGCCAGTTGTTCAAAGGCTCACTGATTAGCGCTAAGCCAGGGTTAAATTTTAAACAGTGCTTTGTTTCCTCTTGGTAAAAAGCATTTTCTTTAATATCTTTCTCTATTTTCATAGAGCATACAATGATCAAATTGTATATACTGAATGTACTTTTTGAGCTCTCACATCTGCATTTAAATTTTGCACCAACCCTGGGGTTACCTTAACCCTGCATCAAACAACCTGGTCCTGGTGTGGATTTTCTGATTCATTTACTGTTAGGTTAGTTATCTTGAATTACATGGTACAGTCAAACTGTGCTAATTAAGTTTATCAACTTGTTTGTCCACTTCATCAACTTGTTTGAGAATCCCAATTTTTTGTGCTTCAATTCCCCAGCGACGCAGCCCCAGTTTCTTAAGAAGCTATCCCTACAAAATTAATTAAACTTGATTGTATTGGACCACCCACTATCTCTAACACATGACCATTTCCCTTGTCTTGTTTCTTTGCTAACATGTATTTGCTATCAGCTATCTGAAATTTCCTGCTATCTAGGAATATTTGTCATTTGTCTTCACTTATCTGTTGAAAGCTGGGGGATAGGGAGGTTTGAATACATTTTGTAGCTGTTCTTTACTTTTGAAAAAATCAGCTGCAAAGGAAACAAGCTGTAAAACTTACAACACTAAAATTTTAACTTGGTACATTAAGAAGTGTGTATCAGATTTTATAGCTATTCTTGTTCTACTGCATTATTCATATCAAAGTTGGGGTTTTTCAGGGCCCTGACCAATACATCAGCAATGTTTTCCTCTTCGCCTGAAATTGTGATCAGTTCATACTTTCCTTTACAATGAGGGCATTTTTCCAGGATATCTGATAGTTTTCTGATGAACAGAACCACCTGCAAAATCAAAACAGGTACATTAGATTCTAGACTGCAGGCATTAATTTTATATGTCATTTTCTTTGCAATCCTCTGGACACTTTTCATTTATGTAGACTGCTTTGGCAGGTTACATTTCAGTCAAGAGAAAAGTATCAGTTCAGCTTTATGGAATTGTTTGGTGTAGACGTTTGTTGCATATTACGCACTCACGCTAGGCAGTCCAAAAGAACCAGGGCATCCAATGTTCAAGCAGGGCCTCTGTAACAAGTCAATGTTTGGTACAAGCCAATCCAACCAATCACACTGGGCAAAATTAATGTTAACCACCCCTCTCCCGTTACAGCTGTCATTTTGGTTCATCGCACAATATTACATGACTATTATCTTGGCTAACATCCACATGTTATTGTATAATCTCTTAAGACACATATCTCTTAGGAGGTGAAGGTAAAATAAAAATGAATATAATTTCTAGGGGTAATTGGATTTTTCCAGGATGTTTTGTTGGTGGATATTCAAATTTAATGCAATATTCATGTTAATAAAAGTATGTTGACCTGGCAAAAAATAAGTGACACTTCAGCCTAGATTTGTTTTTCTTTCTCTTAGAGGAGGAAAAGCAATTGTTTAAGGCTTTTCAGGGAGAGAGGGGTGGTGGTGGTTGCTTCAAGCCAGAGTTCTTTTTTGTTGGGGGGGGGGGGGGGGAAGGGAGGTGGCTAGAAGTAGATTTAATAACCCATGTGCATCTCCCAACATTTAAAATTATATTTAATCCAAAGTTCACTATTGGAGTATATGACACATTTTTAAATGGCAATTTATTTCATGCCCTGCCTTGTGGTAACAGACACCCAGCAAATGTCTTACTTAACTCTTTTCTGTGCAAAGCACAATGAGAAGCAATGGCAGGTGCCATGAGAGAAATCTAAATTTCCTCATTTGGCTCTCATTTTAACCCTTTAAGCCCCAATATCAATATCCATTTTCTCCTAATTGTTCTCATATGTTTGTTATGGTACTAGTGAGGAGAATTTAAATATGAATACAATTCTTATTTGGGTCTTCATTTTTCTAATTCTCATAACATGAATGGTTGATTAACAGTGAATATTGTAAAGAGAAAATGAATGCTGGTCACTACTGCGACTTACAGGGTTAAAACCATGAGAAAATGAGGAAAGAGAACATAACCCCATCTGACAGGACAAGGGGACAGAATCTATTTTTAGCATGGAATCTATTTATATCTTGTTCCATGGCTGCATGGTTTCCACATGGCACGTTGAAATTACAACCACATGTTGAGAAGGACATCAGCCATGGGTCAGTTAAAATAGTTTTCGGATATCAAAATAGATTCTGTCCCCTTATCATAGTAAGAGAACCCAGTATGGAAGATGCGTTCTCTTACCTCATTTTCTCTTGGTTAAAACCTTGCTTAACTCTCTTTTGGTAAGTGGTTCATTAACCTCCTTACCCCGCCCCACCCCTGCCCCCGCCCGTCATGTTTTACCACAAGATGATACAATCATGGACAAAAGTTGTTGAGACACATGAAAATTACCAACCTTTTTCCTTGGTGTAAATTCTGTTCCCTCTCCTCTCGTGAAAGGTAGCCTCCCCTCCCCCCTTTTTCAATGTTGGAAACAACTGAACATCCACAAAGTGTTTTGCAACATTGTTTGGGGGGGAGGGGGTGATTTCAGATGAAAAAGATGTTTTCGTTCAAATACAAAATTCTGTTGTTAGTTACAAAGCGTAAGTTTTGGTTAATTGTCTCAACATTTTTGTCCATGATTGTAGGAGCAACATTCTCACCTGGTGATCCCTCTCTTCCCTGCTCAGTCCAGCTTCCTCTTCCTTGGACATGTCATACAGGGACATCAGGGGGGTGGCGTACTCCACTACACAGAAGTACTCATCAACATCTCCATCGGGTCTGGTCATCTGTATTCTGTGAACAGTGTGCTTGTAGGAGCGGCTGAGAATCCCAGCCCTATTTTCTCTCAGCTCAGGTAAATTACCGGCCACTGTAACTCGTCTGTCTTTCTCGGCGATTCTAGCGTACGCGTAACAGTTCTTCGGTAAAAGGATGAACAACCGACTTTCAGTGATCTTGTGCCGAAATTGCTCCGATTCGCCGATCTTGTCGTTCAGGTGAGGTAAAACAAGCTTAAGGTAGCCGAAGTAATAGCTCCACGCCAAGCCGTCAGCCACGTTCTTGTTCTCGCGTTCGTTCAACTCTGATTCTTCCACAGGAGCAAGCTCGCGGAAGCCAACCAGAAACAAAACCGGCGACACAAGGAAACTGTTGAGTAGAAAGAACATTAAGTATTCTGAACGGGCGAGGGTGGCACGATGTTCATGCAAAGCTAGTAGGACTGTGCAGACAGCAAGTGCGGTTAAAACGATAACGGCGCCTTGGTATTTAAAAGTGAAAGTGGATTTCATGACACGTCTCCAGCTTCCGAGATATCTTTTCTCCTTGTGCCTGACTTCTTCAGCTAGCAAACAAAGTCTCCGCAGAAGTTCGCCAACGATAAAACTTAGAACCAACAAAGCAGCGGCGAATACAAAGAAGTGTAACTCGTGTTTTTTGTGCTCATTAGGTCCGAACGTCAGGACGATGAAGGTTGACAAAGACAGCGTTAGTAGAGCTGTACAGGCAACAGTAGCTGATTTGCCGCGGGGTTTGGACAACGGACCAAAGCCATTATTTTCTTGTTGTACATCCATTTGCAGAAGACGTTTTCAACTCTCTCGAAAGCTGATCGACCTCAGTGGTCTTAGTGTATCGGATAAAACCATAAAATACGAAATTTGCGTGCTTTTTTGGGGAATCCCCCAAAAACTGGATCCCGATTGGACAAATACACGTAAGGGGTCGCAGGAGGTGAGCAAAAATGTGCCTTGACAGCAGATTTCATTTTCGCTTTGGCATGGGTTTTCCCAAGACTTCTTAATTTGGGCCTAAGTCATTTAATTTCATTCATTTGGGCCTAAGTATCATTAATTTTGAGAAGTAGCAGCCGAGTTAGATTCTTAGATGACCGCAAGTGACGCCCAGCGCAGGAAAGTGCCATTCTATCGCCCTCGTGTCGATCACGCATTTGAGCGCCTGCGAACCAAGCGCCTTCAATTTTGGCGCCAAAGAACCGTCGCCTGTCAAAGCAAAAGTTTTGTTTGACCTCGAAATGGAAAATGGAATAGAAGTGATTGTAATAAGTGATGACGAGGAAGAAACGAGGTCCCAAGAATCGCAAAACCCTATAATCGTTATCACAGACGATAGCGATGTCGGTGGAAGTGCAGATGAGTCGCTTGTCGGAAGCAGAAATGATCTCCGTGTCGAAGTTAATCAACCTCCATCTTCTTCTCTCGGACAGAGTAGGACTTTAACACCTTTAAGAATAAGCAGTGACAAAATTCAGTGGTTCAAAGCAAAGGTGAAGATTCGGAGGTTGGATCCCCACCTGTTTAACCGTCCTAAACAGTTGTCACCTATGAAACTAGAAAATGGCGTAAGACCATGTTCCTTGCAGACGACACCGAAGAACGAGGTACGGGTGAAAAAAGCGATAATGTAGAAAGATATGCACTTTCTTAACTGAGCGGTGTAGCAATTTTTAAGCTATAACCACTGAGAAGATGAACCTGTACTATTCATAGAGGTCTTAGGTAAACTTCCAAGGCAGCACTTATCCCACCTATCAGAGACCGCGCTTATTATATAAACTAGATTCTCCACTGATCCGTAAACAGCAGTGTATCATTCCTTTTCTAAAGCTGTATGACAGAAAAAAAAAAACATTTTTATCAGGTAGTTAAGTGTGAAAACAATTGGTTCACTTTGTTGCATACAATTTAGTGAAGCAGTTGGGGTCAGTAAATTGTCAAAACAAAAGTTTTGTTTGACCTGTATTGGGCCAACTGGTATCAGTGTGCGGAGCGATACTTAAATAAGAATTATTGTAAATGTAACTACAGGTTTTCAGTTTTGTTCACACTAGTTTTACTATGGTTCTACTTTTAGTTCAATGTAAAAACATTACAACATTATGTTGTGGTTCAATTTTATCCTCGCTTTAGATTTTTTCCTTTGTTTTAAACTCGTCACAATTCACTACCATGCCCAAAAACAAAGGACAAAAAATTTTAACCACGGGTAAAATTGAACCACAACATATATGTATTTCTTTACCAATTAATATTTAGTTTCTTTTTCCAAGATTGAAAACGAAGATGGCAACGAACGTTTGGTGAAACATTTGAAATTGGAAGAAGGACTCTTTGAAACAGTTCAAAGAAAGTTTTCCGCCTCTCCCAAGAAAAAATCAAGAAGAAATCCACATATTGAGAATAATGTGTGTCATAAGAGTACATCCAAAGGCAAGAGATCATATCAAACTCCTCCATCATCACCACTAAAACAGAGCCGATTAACTGCACAAAGTTTCTCCCCAAAGTACAAACTGTCTCCTTATATACGTTTAAAACAAGACCAGTCATTGCCATATACTATGGCCTTGTACTGTACAGTACCATCAAGGTTTTTTGAGAATAGTGCCAACACAAGTCAGACATTTTCAGAAAACCAACTGAATTCAATCCAGGCATTGAAAGAGGAAAATTTTCACAAGTTGATATTGGAAACAGTTGTTAGTTTCATGAGCCAGCGGAAAAAGCCTCCAGTGATGCTGTTGTTCTACTTGTTGAATAATATTCTACTGTCAAAACAATGCAGCTTAGGTCCAGAGTGTTTCAGGGTTTTACGGGAAATTCAACTTCTTCATCCAGCTGTACCAGCTCAGATGATGGGACAAAAGCTGACGTGGGAGTTTATATCTATGGTTGTAAACCTCTCACATTGTGCTAAGGACAGTGCATCCAGCTCATTGGACAAGACAGACCTTGCTGTTAATGCTTCTATGGCTCTAGCCTTTATTGGCAGTGTTATGGAGGATGAATTACAGAAAAAAACCTTTAGTATTATAAAAACAAGTGCCTTCAAACTTCTGTGTCCCTATAGACAGTCAAGACATGTGCGTGATGTTATTAGTTGGATTGAACAGTCTGTCCAGGGCCATTCATTCACAGTGTCTAGCTGTGGGTACAATTTATGTCCTCTATTAACATTACAACGGTTTCTTTTACTGTCACTCTTGGTTAGTGAACGACCCAAAGACACATCTGCAAGAATAGCTGATGAGTTAGTCCTAGTTTATATGCGACTGCAAGCATTGTATCACAAGACACTACTTCTACAGTCTATACAATCACATCTCTTGAGAACAAAGTTTATTGAAGGTGTTGCTAGAATCTGTTACCAGTCAAGCTTAGGTGAAGATAACCATAGACATTTTAACAGAGGGCTCAGAGATTTTGTTCCCAGCATGTTCATGTTTTCTCAGGCAATCGGCTCAACAGTCTCTGAGGGACCTTCTCCTTGTGCTGCGCATGCAGAAAGCTACGAGGAATTCATTATGCTTATGGTATATTGGGTTCAAAGTTACTTGTTTACACACAAGAGAACTCTTCGGAGGAACACATCTGATTCACTGCCTGAATTGTCCAAAGATGATGTTGATGTCCTATCAAGGCTGGATGACACTGTGGCAAGGCTGACAGAGGGATTTGAAACCTTGTGTAGTCCTCTCTCACGTAGAAGCTACCAACTCCTAGACATGATGCTTTCACTGAAGAGTTTTGCATCACTTTGAGATTGGATTTTGTGCGGTGCTTTCGTGCATCTTTTTGTGTTTGTTTTACAGAGAAAATGTGGAGGTCGATCAGTGCAATAATTATTATTGCACTGTTTTGTGTCAGACTCAACTATTTTAATGGCACACAAACAGTGATTTTGGAAGTGACTATTAAATGTTTCAGTTACAAAAGAGCGTTTTTGGTCAAAATGCCCTGAACACAGTTTGATAGCCAAGTCCCCAAATATTTATTATAAAAGAGTTAGTATTTATGATTTGATTGTTCAATTAAGCTGGCCAGACATCATGTTGCAGCCCACAGCTCAAATTAGGAAGTTTGCTTTTCTCAAGAAAATCCCTTGTGAAGACAGTTAGAATATTTTAAAGTTGATGTAGAAAATTTGTTTTTGTTGTTGTTTTTTGTTTTCTGTATCTCCCCCCAGAGATGTAATAAATGTTTTACAAAGCTCATTTTTGTGATCCAAAGTGTATATTTTCGTTTATCTAAGTGTAAAACAGTTTTTTTTTCTTGCGCATGGTCCTACAGCCTGCATATCCCACCCTTAGGGCATAAATCTGAGTGGAAAGTAAACTTGGTCCTAAAAAAGTACAATAAGGACTTCAAACTTACCATACCAAGAGGCATTTATTATTCATTTATGTATCGTTTTTTACAGAAATAGAACTTTGTTTCCCTCATTTGAGTCTGATGTAAGAAGATGTGTATGAAGGTTAAGGTTTGTAAAGATGTTCGATTACTGTTATGAGAGATATTAACAGACAACAAATAAAAACAGTCTCAAATGGACTTCTTTATTAGGGAAACAGGAGATAAATGGAACTTCTCAAAATTATTTTAATAACTTACAGGTAAAAGACTTAAGGAAATCCAGTACCATGGTGTTTTTGGATATTGGAATATTCAAGCACCACCTTGTCTTTGCATTTTAAATTTCTCCATCTTAATCAGTTCTTTTTATAAGATTTACAAAGCACTCAGTTCACGTTACATATGGCATATATCAAACACCTCTAATTTCCCTAGGATTTCTCAATTTTCAGCTCTCTTGATGTTTTATCCTTGGTGTAACACTCTATCTTGTGGTTTTTGCTAAAAAAAAGGTATTTAACTGCTGGTTGCCTCTGAAGTACTCATGGAAGTTTTAATTTTTCGGCTACTGCATATGAAATAATGTAGGAGCCAATTTGTCAAAGGAAACCCGAGTGATTGAATGAGTGAAGGAGCCAATCAGCGCATGCCTAGTACTTAGCCAATCACAATGTACAATACAATTTGCTTTTATTTTGATTTATTTTAAACTCAGAAGAGAATATGTAACAGTAATGAAATCGAGGAAAGGTGATAGGTAAAAAAAAATGGCAAAAAGGTCCAAATAAACTTAATAAATGCAGTAGCCACATGCATGCAATGCTTGCTTATTTTTTCTTTATTGGTGCAGTTCTATCAAGTTTCCATCAGTGTTTCTTCTCTGTACAATATTTCATGTATCTAACCTTTTTAACCTGTTCTAGTTTTAATCTTAGTTAGCTACAGTTTTAGATATTTTTAGTTTTTATTTCTACATAGGTTTTGTCCTTTTTATTGTATTCTTAGATTTTAATGTATTTCAAGGTTTGACATTTATTTTCTCAGAGGACCCTCCTGAAAACCACCTCTAGGTGATTGGAGGCCTCCTCTTAAAATATTATGTATTGTTATTATTATTATTATAAGTGGAGGCTATTCCAAAGCTAAGATGCCCTAACTGCTTTGCTGTTGATTTTGTCTCATACAAGACTCACACAATTGAAAATGGAGCCAACTGTTGAATGCAAAGTTCTTGCAGGGACATGTGGAGAATTGAGGTCTTAAATATATTTGCACAGAGGTTGGTTGTGTAACGCTGCAGTATATAGTCACTGATAGCAACGGAAGCTTCAGTTTATGCATTCAGCAATAAAGAGCCAGTGAAGGTATACAAGATTTTGGGATGATTCAATTGTGTTTATATGAAGCAGATAATAGTCAAGGAGCAGCATTTTGAGGAAGATTGGAAGATAAATGTGTTCTCTCTTCAATTAAGGATTTATCAATAAAAAGCAAAACTTTCTCTCTCTCAAATTAATGTTTACATTGTAACTTTATTTATTCTTCACCTTTTACAGTGGGACTATTTGAAGTAAGCCTACCCAAACAAATTATCCAATCAAGATCAAGTATCTAAACAACAGAATCTCTACAAAATGTTTTGTTGTTCACTTAAATGCATATAATTAACTTTGCTCTATAACTGTGCAAAACATATAAAGATTGAAAAAATATTATCTAATCAGGATCACGTATCTAAACAATAGAATCTCTACAAAATGTTTTGTTCATTTAAATGCATATAATTAATTTTGTTCTATAACTGTACAAAACATATCAAGATTGAAAAAAGACTATGTTAGTTGGTAGAAACTCCTACAAATCTTTTGTTCAGTGTCAAAAACAGACATTCAAAATTTGAAGGAAAATCTACTTGGGTGCCCTTTATTTGAGTAGTCACACTATAACAACAATGTCCACAATTCAAATATTACAACAACATTTGAAGGGTTTGATCTTCCAAAGTCATTTTCATAATTGAAATAATTTAAAGCTTAAAATGCATACCTTTTATTCAATTTTTAAACATCAGTTTGTTAGTTGTGTCATTGCTTAATTGTTTACGTATTGAACTTCATGAGAAAGAATAAACTTGCAAATTGTATTTGCCATGATGGGGTTTACGTGGAAACCTAAAATGTAGTTGACAATCCATTTTGGGACTAATTTGAGGGATAAATACTGCAGTGCACTTATTTCCAAATATTTACATTCATTTCATCCTCTGCGGGTGTACTATGAATTCACAAATGACCAGCTCCCAGTTGACTTGACAGCTCAGTTGGTTAGAGTGTTGTAATGGTATCGCAAGGTCACAGGATCAAATTTTGTTCAAGGCTGAAATTTTTTCAGGTCTTTGTAACTGCTGAGAGTTGCTCACATTATACTACTACGTGAGAAATTTCTGTAATTTGATTGGCTAAGAGCAGTGGTATTTCTGCTTAATTTGAAATACCTACAAGTGAAAATTACAAACCTTTTGCGAGTAGTAGTATAAACAAATAATAGCATGATTTGTACGTGATATTTGGCAAAAATACCACTCGAGATATTTCAAAATTGTCTCAAATTTCACTCGCCTAACGGCTCTTGAAATTACGTACAACAATTTTGAAATATCCCTCGAGGTATTTATACCACATATCACTACAAACCATGCTATTACCTATACTAATTGCTAATTTATTTAATTTCCAGAATAAGTGAGTTTCTCCACTTGCTGATGCATCTTTCAATACAACAGTTTAATTTACCCAGTTTATGCTACTGAAATTGGCAAAAAGTTAAAACAAGCAGTGGCTTTCCCCAAAATAGTCCCAGAATGCAGCTAAGAAATGACAAATACCACACACTGTTGGTATTGATTTTGTAAAGAGAACATGTAAAGTGATGACTTCTTAAGAATGCCATCCTTTGGATAATGACTGAAAATGTGAAGCAGCTTTTCTTTGTTATTAGTCGGGCAACCGACTATAGGTTTACCCTCGAGTTTCATCGCAAATACCGCAGACACATAATACGGGCGCAAACTTCTTTCTACATGTCGAAGTCGATGGCGAATATGTTGAAAACAAATGGTGTCATCTTTTCTACGCTCAAACATACAGACCCACAAACCGTTCGCGGTAGACCCACTCTAAAAGATGGCGTGTGTAATGAGCGTATATTTGGAAACGGGTCGTCCCGCGAACTGAAAATAGCATAAGAATCAAATGATTTAGCGAATGTCTCACTGGAATCAAACCAGAAATCAAACGAGTTACCAGTGAACAGAAAATGTGGACAGAGTGACAGAAGAGCATTTGCTGATAAAGACAAGGTGCCTCGCGATGAAACTCGAGGAAACGACAACAAAGATGCCACGTTGGAAACCAGGACCTTGGTACCCTTAGCATTTCAGTCCTGCAGTCCCGCAGTGGGAAATAAAAGAAATTTTAGAAGGGTATAAGACCTCGGCACATGGATTATAGAACGAGGTATGCTCATGTGTATCGTGCTTATTTTCGGCACATGGATTATAGAACGAGGAATATTCATGTGTATTGTGCTTGTTTTCGGCACATGGATTATAGAACGAGGAATAATCGTGTATTGTGCTTGTTTTGTTTTGTTTCCATATGCAAATATTTATTGACTGCGGGACTGCGGGAGTAGAACTTTAATGTCACGCAATCGTGGCCGGGTATTCTGAAGTTTAGCCGCACGTCTACCTGTTGTCCGACTTACGATCTTAGATCGTCTTGTTTTCATTCTTAACTTACTTGCAGTTCTTAGAAATGTGCTCAATCAGCCTGTTTTAATGTGAAGAAAGCACAAGAGTCCATACGAAGACAAAAGGAGACAAGTACAACCGTATTAATAGTTGAAGGGCTGCAAGTGAATTTAATTATTGTATGTGACGATTTTGTCAAAATTCTCATCTTCCCTGAAATTTGCTCTTCTTTGGCCTACAGACTGGTTGTGATGTCAGAAATTTAGGTCTGTAGTTGTCTTTTGATTTGAAGGCTTGAGGTTTGAGAACTAGCATACAACATTTTCTGAAACCAAACAAAGTCAATCAGATCCTTTTGTTTCTGTTTCTTGTGGTTTTGAAAAAGGTCATATGTTCATTATCCAAATTCAAAACTTCAAATCAAAAAATAATTACAGATCTAAGTTTAAGACAGCATAACCAGTCTTTAGGCCAAAGAAGAACAAACTTCAGGGAACTTAAGAAAATTGGGAAAAATTGTCACACAATACAGTTTGCTTTCAGCCCTTCAATTATCTATTTCTAATCATGGTGGGCAATAACCACCAAACATTCACTGCACATTCATAGACTGGGTTACACTGGTCAAAAACAAGCTAGAAACAGTAACTATCTTTTGACTATTTTCATTACACTTGTTTTTACACAGTGTTCTTCTTGCACTGCATGTTTGAAGCAAGACTGGCTT
This sequence comes from Ricordea florida, assembly GCA_949710005.1. Lineage (NCBI taxonomy): Eukaryota > Metazoa > Cnidaria > Anthozoa > Corallimorpharia > Ricordeidae > Ricordea > Ricordea florida. The sequence goes on from OX453287.1 coordinate 19,088,519, forward strand.
TATTTCTTCAGTAACCACTAAACAGAGTGACATAGAAATGAATCCTGCTACAATAACAACTGGACTCAGTCTGTACTTGAAGAACTGCTTTTGTGTGAGCCTTTACTCAGGTAGGAATCCACAGCTTTCCACAGGGCTGTAATATTCCCGGCTCCAAAACCAGTTGCTCCACATCGCTGAATAACCTCAAGGAAAAATGTGTCCTTGTTGAAAAGTGGTTGTGTGAAAACCTGCATCAAGTACCTGTCAGACAGAAATGAAAACCATTAGTTAAAAATTGAGACTATGAGTTTGAGTTTCTATAGGTCACAGAAAATAATGACGAGTGGTGTATTAATAGCATACAAGTTTCAATTTTATACCAGCATTTATTGACTTTTTAGCAGATCAATGTGTAAAGTGTCTTGGGAAACTGTGCACCTACCTCTCCCCTACCTCAATTAGATATAATAAGTTAAAACGTTAGTGTTAATGTTGAATTAGGGGAGGGTTAAGTACACAATTGCCCAGATCCTTACACTGATACTATTTGAATTTTGAATAGACTGCTTTGTTACAAGCGAGGGTGTTTCCACTATTTGCTATCTATCTTGGAATAGACAGAAAGTATGTTGGCCAACTAGGTTGCAGGATCCATGATAGAACATGAGTTGGTTTCTACTAGTAATTGATAGATTGCAAGTGCCATTGAGAGGTATTTGATAGCAAGCAGTCTACATATAAATGTACATGAAGCTGTAATTTAGGATGAATGGAATAATTATTCATAACTGCAAATTTTCTGCAACTGAAATATTGTTTACATTGCTGGACCTTGGGATAAAACTGGCTAACCTTTACTGGAAATGGGAATGAGCATTGGTCATTTTAATCAGCAACAGAGTTCAGAATCTCACAGCGGGAAAACTGTATCACAATCAGAGATAGGTTTTAGGATGTACAGTGTATGTGTATCAGATTGAGGGGAAGAAGGGTGATGTGTTACTTGGAAGACGAAGAAATCCAAAGATTTACATGTGAATGATTTCTAATAACATCTGGACAGCAGGCTGGAAGATCCTTGTTGAACTCACTTCGTATCTAGGCCAGGCTTGGTGACACTGTTCTGTATAGCTCTTTCCTTAGGGTTGAAGCTTTCAGCATCCAAAAGAATACTATGATTTTGAAGAGAAGTGACACTTTCTCCAACTTCTTTGATTTCACGGAGTTTTCCTTCCTATGGAATAGATAAGATTGGACAGATCAGTGCAATTTGTACCTGACTTGGAATTGCAAATTACTGATCAAACAAGAACTTTGCACAGAGAATCAGGGTACAAAGGAATGGTTCCCAGTTTATGTTGACAGTCCATTACGATCCACATCCATAAACAACTGCACATACACTGCAGTTGTCAATTATTTTACAACTAATCTGTTTCACGTTTTGGTTTTCATTAACGAAACATCTGTTCCAGGTTTTCAATATAATGTTCCTATAAATGTTAACATATGAAATTTCATATAATAAACTGTGGAAGAATGAGTTGATAAGTAAAAGATCATTGCATTTATGTACACAACTTGAAAAGTATGCAACCAGACCTCGAAAATTCAGGCTTGATCAGGATTTCAACCTGTGACCTTTTGATGCACCAGCGCAATGTTCTTCCATGCCAGCTCTTACCAGGGGCATGCCAAAAAGAGGGTTTAAAGGGTTCCGGAATCCCCACTTCTTTGCAAAAAAAACTTTTGACAAATGAGTCTATATTTAACACTTTTTGTGCAAGGTTGAACAGATTCATTCCCTTTTACCACACCATACAAACTTTATTTTTGCAAACATTTATATTGTGACCCTTTGTGCTTTTTGTAACATAATTACTGACATTTCCCAAACAAATCAAACCCCCCTGGACACGTCCCTGCTTACAGGTGTGGGTTGAAGGTTAACTTTCCTTACCTCTGAATAGTAAGCAGCTGGGGGGTCAATCAACAAGACTCCACTGTTTTTGAGAGAAGCAACAGCTTGGGTAATGTTTGGAGTGTGAAGACCAATGTGTTGAATCCCTGGTCCTCCATGTTCATTGAGGAATGTTTGCACTTGATTTGGACCTGTGAAATGAAATAGAAGCAACCAATCTTGTATCATAACAACTAGCAAACAGCAGAGGGGAAATACAACTCCCAAAACGTCATATCTAATATTTGTTCTCAATAAACTAGTTAACAATAATTAATAATAACAGTATTAATTCTAATAAGTATAATCATTATTAATTTCTTAATTTTGTTTACCTTTTAGTAATTATCATTAAATTGAAAGATCTACTTTTCAGCATGTCAAGACCAACTAGACAGGTTCTGCTAGGGATAAATTCTCACAAATGACATGGCCTTGAACCAGTGACATGAGAGCCACGAATGACAGACTACTCCAATGAATTACTGAAATTGATGCCAAACATCGCTAGAACAGACCACTTCCTTCAAACTTCGATTGAGCTTTTTCTCCTGATATTTGTCTTCATTATTGTTTTTTACATAATTGCCCCCGCAGGGTTCCGGCCCAGAGGCCGGAACCCGAGGAGGCACCCTAATGTTCCCCGCGTAAATATGAAGTATCGTATGGTCGTAGTGTTAGTATGCGAAAATTTTCTCGATTTGACGAAAATAGGCGCGCACGGTGGTCCCGGTTAATTTTCAGCATGTGCGCCTGGCTCAGCAACCGCGCAAACTGGGTTTGGCAAGTTTGGCAACGAGTCGTCACGATTTCATTCCAAGCTTTCTTATTTCATTCCAAGCTATAATGTAAACCCATCCTAAACACGATATGTATGAGGATTTCCATTAACCCAAGAAACAAAGTGTGATAACTGACAAAACACAAACACAACAAGGAATTTGCACTCGCAAACTCTCAAACGAAAACTACATTTCAAAGGTTCATAACAAATACATGGACAGCCACAGGCAGTCTTCATTCAGTTTTTACAAAGTCGGGGGCAGATTTAGTGACAACTATGACTAGTTAAATAAAGGTACGATCTATTCTTGTAGCTTTGTTTCAATCAAACAAGGTCAAATTCCCTGATATAACTCCTCTGAGATGAAATTCTGACAAGCAAAAAGAATCTTCCCAAATGCCGACGTGGCTGCTTGCAAAATTCAGACGGAGGACATGGGTACCCCCCCCCCCGCCCCTTCACAGGGCACCACTACTATGAAGAAATCTGAGTTCTCCCAACGGTTAGCTTCCTTAGCTCACAAGTATTGTGTGCAGAATTGAAATGAGTTTGTCGTTGTTGGAAGAACTTGAACTTTGGATGTGTCAACTAGGGTCAATGCAACAAAATTTGGAATAATTTCCACACAGGTCCCTACTTCATTATTCATGCTGTAGCGTTACTGTTTCATTCTGCAATAACAAGAAATGTTTACATGTGCATTACCCTAAACAATTCATCTGCTGCATGCATAATAAAGTACGGACCTGTGAGGAAACCTTGCCCAAAATTTTTACAAATTCAGCTAATGTTTTTAAGCCCTAAAACAATAACTGAACTTGTTATACAAATCCTGATGTTGTAAAAAGGAATATCCTTTTAACTAACCTTGACCTGGGAGCGGTTCGGCAAAAACAAATTTGACCCCTCCATCTGGTTCCCCTGTGTTTATTGACAGTTCAGACTCTGCGCATAGCCAATACTGCATAGCAGTCAGTTTCATGCCAATACTGGCCCCCTGGATAGAGCTCTGTACTATAAATCCTTCCTGACTCTCGTCAGAGGTGATGTTGAATCTGGTAAATCCAAAGCACTTTTCATACCATTTCATTATAGCCTGGGAGGTTCCAAGAGGACAAGCAAATGTAATATGATCAAAGTGAGTTAAAAGGTGTGCCGGCAAAACGGTTTCCCGCGTTTCCGAATTCGTTTGTGTTACATAACCTGGTGTTTTACAGTCAACAAATCCAGGCAAAAATTTTCCGTTGTAGGCGGATGCATTCAAAAGTGTATGTACAACATTGCCAATAGGAGTTTGAATAACAGCTGATTCGACCTTTCCTTTCGCATCTACTAAACTCTGTGGTCCCTTGAGTATAACACCATTGTTTCTTTCCACGTTATCTACGGCATTTTTCACATCTTTCACCTCGAGCGCGACATTAAATACCGTATCGGTTTCTCTCGCTCCTTCGCTTAAAACAAAATTTATGCAATTGCGGTTCAAGGCGAACCGGTCCGGACATGACGAACGGCCTAGCACTCTGAATCCGAACTTTTCGTTGAACTGTTTAAGACTTTGTTGTAAATCCTGGCAGAGTATTTCCACATGATGCAAACGAACCACCATCTTTCCCCGTTCGCATGGTGTGTTGGTACCAGTTTCCTCTCGGTGTCGGTTAAGGTCAAAGTCCGTCCCTACGATGTTCTGCTTACTGTAAGTAGAAAGTCTAAGTCGTTTTCTCGGGAAATTTTCCTTCTCCCGCTATCCTTTTATGTTTCATAGAATTCTTACCGTTCAGGAGTTATTTCCAAAAATAATGTCATCGTATTGCAAGAGGTGGACAACCATTTCCGGGTAATGGGGTTTGAATCCATTTGACATTTACTTAAAGATGACTGCATCAATACAGCGAGGTTCGAATCTTCTTTTCCATCCGCAATGTAAACATAGAGCTCGTGTTTGGTGTAATCTACCGGGACATTCAGGGCTCCTGTTACAAGGTGACGGTTCGAGGTCGCTTCTCAATCTTGATTTCAAGGCACTTTTCTGGTTTTGGCCAGGAACCCATCACTCGTGGTTTATCGACGTTGGCAACTTCTCCTTTCCTGTTTTCAAGAAGGGAACTCAACAAGGCCAAACTCCCGCCTCCTTTGGGGCCATAATTTAGATCGTCATGCAGTGATGTTACATGGGAGTAGGAGCATTGCGTGACGAACCAAACATCGGCTGGGTATTTGGGTTTTGGAACTACAAAGAAATAACCTGCGATCGGGCGTCCTTCGTTCTTCGAAAAAAAGAAAGAAGAAGAAAAAAAAGAAGTTGGCGTTTCGAGCGTTCGCTCTTCGTCGCTCTTAACGCTCGAAACATCAGCTTCGATATTCCCTTTCATTTTACGGTGACACAACTCGTTTGATAATCCCAACTTTTGTGTTTCGATTTTCCACCGAAGAGGCAAAAGTTTCTGTACAACCCCTTCTAAGATACCTACTTGTTGAAGCGCACTTCTGATTTTGGCTACCTCCATCAGAGATTTGTTCCGCTGTAAAATCTGAAGTATACTTGCTTTCTCGATGCTGTGATAATCCATGTCTAAACTCGGGTTTCGTCAATGCTGGAATTATATCTACCGAAATTCGTTCAAGAAAAAAGGATGCGAATATATAATTCGATCGTTTTTCAAGCGGAAGTGCGAGATTATTACAGGACATTGCCCCGATCACGCCCCCACTTGGCTAAAAGTGCATGATGGTCAGTAAGCACGGTTATAGCCTGGACACTAATCTTAACGGAAGATTTCCCCGAGTAAGCAAGAAAAAACCGTGAAATCAAAGCGGCGCCTTTGGACACGTGTAATATCAGGTAAGTTTGCACCGTGGAAAGAGAGGATCAGAGAGTGCTTGCTATTTTCGTTCAAGACGATATAAATTCATTCTAGATAATTACTATAGCGCCATTTCCCTTTAGCTCAATAGCGCTTTACGTTTACAATGTAGGGTTTAATTAAATTACAAATTTCCAGTTACTGGAGAAGCTAAAACGTACAAATGTAAATATTTCTTAGTTACTCTGATAATAGCTGTAAAATACAGCAGAATTGTATCGCATACCAATCTAAATTCTAACACAACATAATTCTAGCATAAAAGTGAAATCATTCGATCACAAGACAGAGCGCGCGCTAGTGCCACCGAGCCAATTAACCATTTCTCAAAATGGGGCTCATCTCTGGTGTAATATAATTTATTCACACAACTGACGTAAAACAAAGGATACAAAGCATTCTTATCAATGTACGTAACCTTAACTAACAGAGAAGATGCATAAATTATTTTACTCCGGGCATGACCCCTAAATGGAATGAATTGTGTTTTAAAATAAGTCCCGCATTCCACTTTGGGATTACTGGCTTTGTTGGTCAAGTAGCAAGAACAAAGCATTCTGTGTACTAGGTTTGTCCATCAGTTTTTGAAAATCAATTAGCCTTCACCTAGTAAGGCAAATTTATAATTCAAAACTCTAACGACGCTTATCTTGATGTGGTTCATGTGAACAAAATGTGGAGTAAAGTGTTACAGCAATTTTTTTTTATTTGTATAACAGTTTTTGTCTTTCTACATTTGTCAAAAATGCAACTGTATTTCGCCAACAGGTCCTTTCCGGTTTAGAAAATGGAAACTCCAAGATTAGAGAGTGGAAGGATCAACCTTGATGCCCCTCGTTATGACCAGGCAACGTTTCTTGGACGTGCAAAACACTTTTTCACTGTTACAGATCCAAGGAATATTTTGCGCACTGCAAAGGAACTTGACGAGGCAAAGGGACTTCTTGTACAATACAGGTGTTTGCCAAGAAAACATTCGGTCAACCTATAACATTTCTTTAATTTTTGGGCTCCTACTCCGTGTACCGGAACAGGTGACATATGCATTGTTTCACCATTGTGTGTAAATTATTCCGTAACATATTTTTTATTGTCTGTCTTTGTTTTACGTCATCTGTGTCGGTACACGGAGTAGGAGCCAATTTTTGACATGTACTTTTGACTTGTGATGGCTATGTCTTACAACAAAGTATTCAGATGTTATACAGCCTAAAAATTACTTTTTGAATGCTTTGTCATAGGCAGAAGCAAGAACCTAATAAAAGTTTCTTTCTGGATACTTTGTTATAGGCAGAAACAAGAACCTGCTGGAACAACAGATGAGCAAGTTTGGAAAGCAAAGAAGGTCTATGAGTCAGCTTTCCATCCAGACACTGAAGAAAAAATGTTTATCATTGGCCGGATGTCAGCACAAGTACCAATGAACATGTCTATCTGTGGTTGCATGTTGACATTTTACAAGTAATTACATTATAATAATGATGATAATAGAATTTTTGATTCTGCAATAGTATGGGATACATATTCTATGGGTATATATTTGGGTATTCTCATTCACAACATAACAATGATAAAGTATAGTTTACTATAATTATATAGGGCTTTAGGCCGTCATTAGTTTAAGAATTCAATGCTTCCTGTAGCCAAGGTGGTTTGAGCTACAGCTATAGCAAAGGAAAAAACTGCATGTCAAAAAGGCAGGAGGGTATTGTTAAGCTGCTTCAGTATATCTATATAAATTGCTGGAAAGATCTGGGGATTCTTTTAACGTAACCAGAATCTGTGTCTTTTTAAATTGCTAATTACCTCCGCCAACGGAGTTGGATAGAGGTTATGTTTTCACTGGCATTTGTTTGTTTGTAGGCAGCCTAGCATCCACATCGCTTAACCAATGATCATCAAACTTGGTCAAAGCATTGGCTATGGTCTAACTTAGAACTGATTTAATTTTGGGGTCAAGGTCTCAGAAAAACGAAAAAATCATTATTTTGCAATAAATTGCACAGAATTCATCATATCAACTTCAAACCAAAACTAAAATGTGCATCTTTCAATTCTGCATCGGCCCATATGTCACATGATGCAGTAACATCAGTACCCTTGCTAGCAGAAGGGGGTCGAATGTGCTAGCGGAGGTCTGTGCTCTTGGAGTGCTCTTGTTTATAAATATGATTGAATTTTGCTTAAATACTATTTTTTTCAAAAATCATATTCTTTGTTTGTTTAAGGAGCACGTCAGCTGTGCTATTTTGGCAGTGGATCAATCAGTCATTCAATGCCATCGTCAATTACACTAACAGAAGTGGCGATTCTCTTATAACAAACAAGTAAGTCAGTCACTCTTGATCACTTCATACATTGAAATCATTGAACTAACTTGCAGTCTGTACTGCAGGCAAACACTAATGTCTATATACTTCCAGAAACAGATCTGACACCAATATTTTGTTAAAACAAAACTCACTCAAGCTATTTCATAAAAGCTCTTGTTAATTTTTAATACCTTATGAATGCTCTTTTGCAAAATTATTCAAGTCACTTACAATGTAGGAGATTCAGACATGTTCAATTAACAAGGAAATTTTGTTGGCTTTAAAAATCATGAGTTTTCATAGCAAACTGGAAGAAGGTTTGCTTAATCCATCTTGCGCATTATGACTAGTTACTTTAGATGTGCTTCAAAGTTGCTTTGGCAACCAAAGTACAGTAAACATTTTTTAAAAGTTAGAAGGCTGCAAAGTAAAGTGCAATATCCAATAAAAACTGAGCAAAGGAAGCAAACAAAGTAACAGATGTTTTGAACAATATGTAATGGTATTAGGACTGAGTGGAGTGAAATCATAACTATAACAAAATTCTCAAATCTGATTGGCTATCAACTACCCTGATTTCAGCTTAATATGACAGTTTAATAGGACAGTACGCATCATACCTAAGTAACTGGACAGTACGCAAAAATTCTCCACTTTGAGGAAAGCCCCAGTTTAAGAGTCTGTACACTGTCTCTATGTAATTGAAACCAAGGTTTTGATTGGTTGATTTAAACTATACAACTTTGAATGTGATTGGTTTATTGAACTGTCCAATAACAAACTGTTCGATAACAACTTGGCAAGTGAATTAGTGGGAAATAGGAGTTTTTTTTAAACCAATCACAATCAAGGAAATTGTAATTTTTATTATTACAAATTATCATTATTACTGGAATGTATCGTTTTTTAGACAGCTGTGGACTGGATATGCTTTTGCTACAACTGGAGCTGTGGCTGTTGCTTTAGGTTTAAATCAGTTAACAAAGGTAATTTTAGTAATATTTTATCTGTTTGTTCCTAATTTGCCAATAACCACTAACAAAACAGCTTTGGATTTATCAACAAGGCTTTAAGTGTGGGTTCTACAGTTGTTGGTAACATTACGAAAACCTTATCAACAGAAGAAGACCAGCAGTAAGCACTTGAAATGTTGCACATAGATCCAAGCATCTACATTGTGAGACAAATGAAGAAGTTTGTATATTATATACATCTAACAATGCATGTTCTTTTGTATTGTTTTAGTAAATTAACACTTTAAGCGCCGATGGTGTCTTTACAGATTTTACTCTGGCTAACGCCAGACCATTTTACTCGTCACAGGGAGACCCCTCGGGGCTTAAAGGGTTAATAGCAACAACACAATAATTATATTAGGGCTAATACATGTAAGTGGACAAAATCAGTGTTAATATTGGTGAGCATATCCTACATGTACTAAATTATAATTCCACCTCGTTACCAGTGCCTTCGGGCTTACACGAGATAGCAAGCCCATGCATCAACTCAGTGCAACGCAACGTCAACGCACGAGGTTCACGTCTTTGGAACTCGTGGGTTTTTTGTGATAGAAAACTTGGTTTCTTCACCGCAGTCACACAAATCTGACAACGGCTTGTCTAAGGACGTGGTATAAGTACCATTTGTTGTCTGAAACCCTGCTTGTCTGGGTTCATCTTGTTTTAAATCAGTGGAATTGGTGTTTGCCGCCATGACGTCTCACTCTCCGAACGTTCTGTCAACTTGTGTAAAGCAGCTCCTGGCCCCTGCAACCAACGAAAGGCCAAAGGAACCTCAAAAGAAGGCTCCTAGAGCTGACAAAGGCAGAGAAAAGGCCCCTTCAACCTCTAAGGAGGAAAATAAGGGGGAAAGCGGGCGAAAGGCCTTTGACAAGAAAGAAGGCGCCGCCCCAACGGGCGCCACAAATGGCGGGAAACGCTCCGAGCTTTCGGGCAAGCCCACCGAGACTGAACGAGAAGTGTCTTCTAACGCCAGCTTTGACCCGTCAGTTATAACCACAATCCTAACCGAGACACTTCAAAATTCTTTCAGCGGATTACGCCAAGCGATGGAATCGGGTTTTAATGATCTTGGCAATATGTTAAGTGCAAACTTTCGGGAAGACGACGCGTCGGTGGATGAGGATAATGCGTCGCTCGCGACTGAAAGTGATGAAGAACCTCCAACCAAAAAGAAAAAGTCTAACAAATCAGACGACGAAATTCCTCACAAAGCTGAGGCGAATGCACCGCAGAGTGTAATAATTGACAGGCTGGCCAAAAATCTCCAGCTCACGGAAAATGCTGGACCAGCACTTAACACACAACTTGCTAACCTAGTCAACAAGCTTATGAGAGACAAACTCAATGAAGAGAAGCTGACTGAGCTGAAAAAGCTTTATGAAACCCCAGAAAACTGTCCCACCCTTGCTGAGACAAAGGTGAATCAGGGAGTTTGGAATAACTTGGATGAAACAGCCAGATCAATGGACCTCAAACTTCAAAAGGTGCAAAAGAGCCTTATAAAAGGAATGACAGTGATTATATCTGTTGTGAACAAACTGATACCAGTGTCAGAAGCAGATGATACATCTAATGATCAGGAAGAGACCATAAACAAACTGATGGATGGTATCCTCTTGTTTGCTAATGCAAATCAAGAACTAAACTTCAGGAGAAGGGAGCTCCTTAGGCCACAGCTAAATGCCAGTTATAGGTACCTGTGTGCCCCATCCAACCCTGTCACAGCAGAACTGTTTGGAGATGATTTGCCTAAGGCTGTAAAAGATATTGCAGACACAAACAGGTTAACATCCAAACTGACCACAGACAATCGCCCCCCACGTTCAGGTTATCGCCCAGGGAGACGAGACCGGGGTCGCCATGCTTACGGGAAACGTCCATACCTACCTAATAACTACGCTTCAACCAAGCCAAAAAACTACCAACACCCCCTCCCACCCAGGAAGTGGGAGGGGAAGAAGACAAAGACAGACTGAATACATTGCAGGTTAGTTTGCCTGAATATAAATTTGCAGGCAGGATACAATATTTTGTACCAGCATGGCGTAAGATCACAACAGACCCTAACATTCTGGATATTGTGCAGCACTGCCACTTGGAAATCAATACAGGCCCAGGTCAAACCTGTCTTAGACCTGAAATCAAATTTAATTCAACAGAACAGGCAATTATCACTGCAGAAATCTGTAGCCTTTTACAGTTAGGAGTTGTTGAATATGCCACTCACTCGCCAGGGGAATTCATCTCAACTATTTTTGTGAGGAAGAAGAAGAGTGGGAAATATAGAATGATTCTTGATTTAAAAGGACTTAACAAACACATTGAATACCATCATTTTAAAATGGACACTGTGGTCTGCTGTGAGGCTTATGACTCAAGAATGTTATATGGCTTCTATTGACCTTAAGGATGCTTATTATAGTGTTCCAGTTGCTCTCGAGCACCGGAAATTTTTAAGGTTTTATTGGCAGGGAACATTGTTTCAGTATACTTGTATGCCAAATGGGTTATCATCAGCCCCCAGATATTTCACAAAACTGCTAAAGCCAGTGTACTCTGCCCTGAGGCAACAAGGTCATTTAAATGTGGGCTACATAGATGATTCTTATCTGTTATGTTACTGTTATTAGTTACTGGCCAAAGAGGCCAAACCATTCACCTCTTAGACTTGCACAATATGAGTGAATGCAATGATTCCTATTCGTTTACCATTACAGAGCATCTTAAGCAAAGTCGACCAGGGAACCCAAACCCTGTCATTACTCTTAAAACCTACCACAAGGATAAACGTTTGTGTGTATTTACACACCTTAAGGAGTATTTAAGTAGGACTCAGACCATTAGAGGCACAGAGTCATACCTTCTTGTAAGTTTTGTCAAACCTCACAAGAGAGTGAGTAGAGACACCATTAGCAGATGGGTTAAAATTTCATTAGATAGCGCAGGCATTGATACCACACAATTCAAGCCTCATAGCAAGACAAGCATCTACGTCTGCTGCTAAGAGAAATGCTGTAAGTCTGCATGAAATCCTAAATACAGCCGGCTGGGCATCTGCTGTAACGTTTGCTTGGTTCTATGATAAGCCTATTTTACAGGAGGCAGAATTTGCAAACGGGGTACTTTGTCATAAGCCTATTCACTCTGCCTAGAATCTGTGAAATTTTCCGAGAGGTGTAGTCTTTGCCTCAGGTGCATTTTGTAATGAACCTGTGTATGTTCTGTAACCGATGATGTTATGGGAGGCAAAGTTTTGCTAAAGGTGGCACTTGGTAGTAAACTTGTTTTGTTCTGTAGCACTTGACTTCATGTGTCTGTTGCTGCGAAATCTCATGTAAGCCCGAAGGCACTGGTAACGAGGTGGAATCGAAAAATTAAACGAGACTTACCTGTAAGGTGAAGTTTGATTGAGATTCTACCGAGTTACAACAGTGCCAAGGGATTACATGCCCTCCCTCCCAGCCCTACTGGACTTACGGGGGCACCTCTTTTGTAATGTCTACCAGCCACATTCAGTCCTTCAAAACCTGAGTTGACGCATGCGCTTGCTATCTCATGTAATCCCTTGGCACTGTTGTAACTCGGTAGAATCTCAATCAAACTTCACCTTACAGGTAAGTCTCGTTTAATTTTTCGATTTTTGTGTTTATGGTTCTGACAAGCACATTTTTTTTTGCACAGTAATTTTACAGAGAGTTTTTTGGTTCTGTACATGTAAATAAAGTTGTTGAGTTGTTGTTGTTATGTATTTATTTCTAGTCAGCCCCTCCTTTGGTTGGAAGATATGTTCCCTTTGCTGCTGTTGCTGCTGCTAACTGTGTCAACATTCCATTAATGAGACAAACGTACGTGAATCAAAGGCTGGAATTCTTGAGGAGATCAGTCATAAATTATAACTAATTTGTGATGAGTGCACTGAAGTGGTGAAAATATATGTGGAACAGTCCAGTTCTTTCAAACTTTTCATTGCACAAATCTAGAACATTCATTGTATAATGCCTTAATATAGATTCTCATCTTTTGGAGTTTTCTTTTGTTATGGGAACATGCTTATGTCAAAAAATGAATAATAATAATAATAATAATAATAATAATAATACAAGCTTAGCAAATTGCACAGAGTGCAACACATTTTTACCGTACTTCCACTTACTTCCATGAGTTAAAATTTTTCAATACAATTATAACAGAATGGGACAAATTATAAATATCAGTTGAAACTTACAGAGTTGCCACTAGGTCACAGGGGCTCTTTAATGTGATTACTGGTGCAACTGAAATCATAATGAATGATATCATTTTATTTGTAATGGTAATTGAACTGAGTGGAGTGCAATTTGGTTTCGCGCAAGTTCGATTTGAAATCACTAGTATGATTTCAGACCAAAATTGCACGACACGAAGTTCAATTAATTACCACTTTATTACACTCATTTTGAAATCACTGCTTTTTGTCAATACTACTTATTCATTTATCCACTTCAGGAAGCCCAGTTTTGACAAAGAGTGACTTTTTAAAAATGATACGATTTAGAGCAAAAAATGGGGCAATTTTTGAATAAAGCACACTGGTATGGGCCAATCAAATTGCAGTGATCACCTGTGATTTCAAAATGGATGTAATAAATAACTGTAATACATTGTAGACACTTATTTCTTTCAATTTCTATTATCATATACAGAGAGTTAATGAGAGGAATACCGGTGACAGATGAAGATGGCAACAGAATTGGCGAATCAAAGGTTTCATTTATATGAGATATATTGCATTAGTATGCATGGACTTAATTTGCATCACTTTTGTCTTTTTTACCTTTTTGCTAAGGCCTTTCTAAATTACACAATAAAATTATTTTAAAAAAAACTATTGTATTTCCAACATATGTAATTGTATGTTATGATGAAGGTGATATATCATGTTGCCAGTTTTTTTAAACTTTATAAGTGAAATATAATTATGGCTCAAAATTAAAAGATTTTGATTCAGGGGAAATAAAGTTATGACCTCATTTACAAATATCTTCTTAATCTGGAGGAAAAGATTGATGATTATCTAGACTAGATCTTAGATTGATATTGATCACTAAATATTATTGTCATCATTTTCACAGGCTGCAGCAAGGAAAGCCATTGCAAGTGTTGTGTTTTCTAGAATAGTCATGGCTGCTCCTGGAATGTGTGAGTTTTTTTAGTTTCTTCCCCATCAGCTATTTCATTAGTTGCATGTACAGACCTGTAGTGTTGTTGAATTAAGTACAGATTCTCTCCCAGCAAATGATTAATTGTTAAAGTTTTAGATAGGCAGTGGAGGGAGGAGATGAGGAGAAATATCACCTTAAAATAAATGAATACTGTTTACACTATCAGGAAACTGTCCTTCTCTCCAACCATGTCTTGCCTGAGGACTGGCCATAATTATGGCCACCATTTCCAAAGCAAGTACTGTTTAAGACTGTACTGCAGGTTGTTATAAAAAAGATGTTGATCCGAGGAATCCCATGCCAGGAATAACATGGTACACCAAAGAAAAACCATAAGGGTGGGAATAAATATGTGTATTAAAATTATTGAATTGAAGAGCAATGAAAACACATTTTTAACACTCATGTAAGCCTCAAGACTCCTGCAGAAGTTGTAAATTGCATTGCATATAAATCATCATCAAAGACCATGTTAAATACTGTTCTTTAATATACAACTGTGACTATACAACAGACAACTAAGAACCTGTATTATTTTTCTTGTTTATAGCCATTCCACCCATCATAATGAACTATTTGGATACAAAACAGTTTATGAAGGTGATTGTACTTACTGCTTTGTCTAATCAAAAGAATAATAATAATTATTATGATTATTATTATTTTGATTATTATTATAATTATTCAGGAACCTTAATAATCAGGTCATGAGCAATTTGCTCTGGAAATTTTTGGCAAACTTAAATGCACAATATCTCCAACACATTAACATCCTAAACCCTTTAATTCCTAATATCAACTTGAAGATATAAATTCTCATGTGTGGTCCTCAAACATTTCATACAGAACTCCTGTTACATGTAGTAAGGAGTATGATCATTTGTTATTTTCTTATTTTCTTCCTTTGGTGGTAATTGACCAGATAAGGAAGGCTTCTTAACCCGACAGGCAGAAATAAAATCTTTTGAGTCACTGCTAGCATGTGGTCTGGGTGACCCCTCAGATGGTCTGCATGACCCCTCAATTGAAAAAAATTAACTGGAACGCCTTTATGCGCTTTCTTTATATGCTCCCCATCAAGTCAAAGACCTTATACAGAGAGAACTTTTTGCAGAATACCAACAGTTCCTAGTAACATAGACTTTTGAAGGGTAGAGATGCAAAGTGATATTATTTATAGCTACTGTTGTTGCATGCTATTATGTTTATTATTATTATTATTATTATTATTATGTTATTATTATATTATTCCAATCTGCTCAAAGTTATGATTGAGCTTCTTTGGAATTATTATCATCATTATCATTATGCATTTCTATGTTTATATTAAATCATGTTGATTCTTTGCCTACTGCAGAAGTGGCCAGTGTTAGCGTCCCCCATACAAGTTGGACTTGTTGGATTGAGGTAAATTGTATTTTTTAACAATATTATTACAATACTACTTGTAGTTATGCGGCTTTTCCAAGGCCTTGTCATATTTATAGATTATCATGATAACATGTTGTCATGATAACATGTTGTGCATTTTCCCAAAATGGTTTTCTTACCGAAATAAAAATCAATTACTTGCTTCTTACTTTGTGACTTCAAGATAACATTAAACAGTCAGATAATTATTTATGTCTTGTTTGTTTATGTTAGGATAGTGCATTTATATGTTGTAATTCATTTTTTTCCTTGGTTCAAATTTTATTTTCCTTTGTTTTCTGGTATGGTAATGTATGATAATGAGTTTGAAACAAAGGAAAATAAAATTTAAACCAAGGATCAAATTGAACTACAACATATTATATTTCAAATAAGTAAGTTACATATTTCTGTTACGGTGCAACTACTCAAACTACCGGTAAAGGCCAGCCAAATACATTTTCATACAAATTTTGAATGTCTGTTTTTGACGCTGAACAACAGATATGTGGTGAGTTTCTTCCAACTAAGATGATTCTTTGTCAATCTTGATATGTTTTGTACAGTTATAGAACAAATTATATGCATTGTAAATAGAGGATATTACATGGCCGCGCAGAGATACGAAATTTCTCTTCAAAAGTTGAAAAATATTTTTTGATGTTGAAAAATATTTTTTCAACATGAGAAGAGAAATTTCATATCTCCAATCTTCCTGGATGTTGTACCAGCTTGGAAAAAATATCGATGTGAATTTTTGGCAGCTCATCGAGAGAGTCACCGACAAATGTACCGCCTTCGCACCTCAAAGCCATGTTTTGAATGAAATTTCAAAAGAACCGGCTGCGAATCTGAGCGGGAAGCTCTCTTGTAATTGGCTAATCATGTTGGTAACCATGGCGACAGCAATATTCTCACACATGAAAGATAAAAATGATATCTTCACTGCGCGCAATGAAGATAAGAATTTTTTAGTAAAAGGAAAAATCCTAGTATTTCATCAGTATCTATATAATAAGAGAAATACAACACATTTTTAGAGATTCTATTGTTGAGATACTCGATCGCCATTGGACAGTTTGTATGAAAATTTGTTTGGGTGACTTGGTTCAAGTAGTTGCACTGTTAAATAATTTGTTGATAATTTTTTATCTTTTTTTCTTACTGTACTCCATGTAATAATTTTGTTTATTTGCCTCCAAAAGCTTGGTGTTTGCGACTCCTTTGTGTTGTGCAATTTTCCCGCAGAAAAGGTATGTAACTTGTATATCTTAAGTTGAACTAAGGAATCAACATAGAAAATAATACAACACGTCTTAGTTACCTAGGCTTGCATTGTGATGAAATTAAGACCTCATTGAACCTACATGAAAAGTTCAACCGTAAAAAGGAACTTAAGTGCATTACAATAACATGTATACCTCTTACGAACCAAGTTTGAGGTCCGTACTGTTACTTACAGTTTTTTCCGCTCGGATTTATGGCCCAAGCACGAAGCACACAGGCCATAAATCCAAGTGGAAAAAAATGAGAATCCGTAATTTACAGTATGGACCGAGAAAACAAGGTTTGTTAGATTTTTATTACATCTTTTGAGACCTTTTTGGCAACCAAAACAAACTTTTAAATTAAGTGGGCCCTACAGTGAAGTATGGCCTGGTAAATTGACCAATCGCAACGTATAAGTTAACATAATTATAACTGTAGTTTTCGTCAACCAAAAAATTATGTTTCATTTAAATCAATATTACATGTACTTTGTATAGGTGATCAAATGATATTGGGTGCAATTTGGAATATTAGAATAGGGCCCAGTAAATTTTTCAAAAACCAAAAGAATAGTACGAGTCTTTAGAGCAAGTGTTATTTGTTGTCTGGAAAAATTTGCAAGTGTTTGAAGTTATTCATTTTGCGTATTTGCTAATTAAATGAAATTTTTGCATTTAAATTTCAACTTTTCAGCCAATCAGCAAGTTGAAATTTTGCATGTATATGGTTAGTAGAGAAATTAATATCATGACTTATTGGTATAAATACTCAGGGGATTATACAAAACCGCGCACTCTAATAACCGATAATCACCTCAGTGAACAAAATGGCTGCCAGTCGTACAATGTGTGTGTGTTTTCGTGTTGTAAAATTCTTTTTGTTTTCTTTTTTTAAAATAATCACCTGTGTATTTATACTAAAACAATTATTTGCCTCAGGCTCGGTGATTATTGGTGAATATTCACAGATAATCACCGAGCCTGAGGCAAATAATTGTTAAATGTATAGATGTATGACATTGCTGATTGTTTTAATGTTTTAATTTATCTAGTTCAATAGCAGTATCAAAGCTGGAACCAGAACTTCAAGATATCATCAGCAAGAAAGGAGGAAAACCGATGACACATGTTTACTTCAATAAGGGACTTTGAAATAAGCTCAATCAAATTTTAGATAGGATTGTTTTAATTTGAATTGGTAAATGTGTGTTTTTAGGAGTGAGTTAAGTGATGAGAGTACTTGAACATGTTTGATGATACTGTGAGAGTTGATATTCTTATTCAAATTTTAAAGTTGGTAAGAAAGCAGATCACTGAACCTCTCTTGGTTTCAATGTGCTTACTATAGTAATTTTACATCCAGTATCAGTGCACTGTTATGGCAAGAACAACACAATGAATAATGATAATGTCTTGTCAGTAATGACATCAACTTTACTTAAGGTCATAAATAAACCTTTTTTTTTATTTCTTCAAGTCTCTTCAGGCATAGTTCATAAAAATACATACTTCACCTAATTTAATTTTCTTAATGTAAATCAAATGTTATAATTTAATTTCTATTTTTACAATGCATATTAACCCTTTCGCTCCCACAACTGTGGAGACACGGTAGTGTAGTAGTTAGCATGTCGGACTTCTGAGCAGGAGGTCTGTAGTTCAGTCCCTGGTGGTGGCAATGTGTTGTTTCCTTAGAGAAGAAACTTAACTCCACACTGTCTCCACCCAGGTGTATAAATGGGTACCGGCGATATAATACTGGGGATAACCCAATATTGGACTAGAATCCCATCCATGGGGGAGTAATAATACTCCCATGTGCTTCATGCTGCTGAAACCAGGATAAGCTCCTGCTGTGTGGGCCTCAAGGCTCGTGTGCGCCTTTAGTTACTCCCATGATTGAAGAAGCAATTCTCTTAAGTGAGTCCTCCTCATACACTATGTAACATAGTGAACCTAATAACCTTGAGTTGAGAAATTGGATTATGTTTATCCCATTCACTCCTGGGACTTTAAAGCGCGACAACCCCCCAATTCCCTGGGAGTTTTGGCCTAAAAATTTGCGTTCGCGAACGCGTGAAGTAAACCATATGCGCAGTAAACCCAAAGACAAGATCAAGTTTTCAAACAAACTCCCTTTTGAAGTGGAATAAATAAGCGACTAGAAAATGTAAAATAAATGCTGTTTAACCAAAGGAATTGATACAAATGGTCAACAGGACTATGGAAATCGAATAATTTCTTTACCGCGCGACAAAAGGCACAAAAATAAATATTTCACGGGTCGCACAAAACACATGAGAAAACAATCATCAAAGCCAAAATGGGCAAAAACACGATTTCTAAATACTGTTCCTTAGTTTAGCTAAAGTTAATTGAAGTTTTCTTTCAGATAAATCCGGTTACAAAGAGAGGCGCATCAATAATTTTAACGTAAACAAGCCGCAAGCGCTTCGCATCAATAAACATGATAAAGGAAATATACACTCTGTACTTCACATAAAAGACACACAAATGGGTCTCCAAATCAAGTTAATTCAAAACATGAAAGATAAATGGTAGCCAAATTATGAAATGGGTCAATCATGAAAGAACTGAAGCCAAAAAAACTGGCAAAAGGAAAACCCAAATGCGTAAATGCGTTAGAACACGCAAATCGAATTATCTCATCAAATGAAATTAACCACAGCCAAAAGGGTCAAAAAGGTCAAGCAAACAACAATCATTTTCAAGAAATAAATACTCTCCGAATCCATTAAAGTTGTCTTCGCTCTCTGAGTCCTCAAAAATTAACGCGACCTCGGAGTCAATTTCAGAAGCCGCCGCCATTGTTTTCGCAAAACGAGTTGGCTTGCGCTCATCGGAAAATCCCGACCTCGTGTTGTTCTCATCAGCTGTCAAAATATGCGCAAAAGACGGCAAATGATTGGTTTATTATCTGTCAAAGTCTCTATGAGGACAAAAGAGCAAATAGCCCTCAGTAGGAGTGGGGAGAGGGTCAAGACCAGCGGCCATTTTTACGGGCGGTTACGGGCGGTTCAGGGAATTCGTGGGTTGTCGTACACGGGCGGTTACGGGCGGTTCAGGGGCGAATGGGTTATAATCAATATAATATATAGAGGATATTACACGGTGGTGAGAAGATATGAATTTTATGTTTGAGTGGCAAGAACAATATCTCACGAGTGAGTGTCATTACAGGGAAATCTTGGACTAAGGCCTTGATGTATTAACAGAGATATAGCAAGGTCAATACAGTCAAGGCTGAGGTCTGATAATTTCCTTGTAATGACTGAACAGACAAGGCTAATCAGTTATTCATTATATGAGACGTGCTGACGTGCTGACGGAGGTGCTGACGTTTTTCGAGCGTTAGCCCTTCGTCGGAGCTCCGACGAAGGGCTAACGCTCGAAACGTCAACACCTCCCTTTTACCTTTCGGTGGTATAACTTACTTAATCAACTCGTTTGATTTAGCCAATTTCTTGTGTTTCAATTTCCCACCGACGCAGCACCAGTTTCTTTAGAAACGATCCCCACAATATTCATTATATGGCCTTTTTAGCACTGGAAAAAGGAAAACAGAACAGTTTTTCCATATCCACATGCACGTACAAGATATCATTTGGAGTCACTCAGAACCGAAACACACCTGACCATACAATCAAAACCAGAAGTGACAGAAGAGAACAGTTTCTTTTGAGACAACTTTTTTTGAAAAATTTTCATAATGCCCAGTCATTACAAGGAAATGTAGCCTGCTCAGTAGCCAATCAGAGAGTTGGCAGTGTAAAGCTCAAAAGTAAAATCAGCTTTTTAAACCACATTTTGCCTTGTGTGTATTACACAAAATTCTAGGTAAGAGAAGGGGGAGGGCTTATGAAATTGAGGTTGTTAAGAGGGGTGGCTTATTAAAGCATTTACAGTACTTGTTATTTGGTTTTGGCAATTGACTGAGCGAATAAAGATTGTTGAAAAAATGGAAGTCATCTTCATTTCAACCAGTGTAGATGTATGCACCTATCAACGTTAGTCTGGAGGAGGGGAAGCTGGGTATGTCTGAGAGATTTGGCAAAGATTGTCAGCCTGTGATGAGGACATTTGATTATTGCAAAATTTTGGGGATACATGAGGACTTTTGAAATATTTTTCTATGATCATGGAGGCTATCTTGGATTGGATCGGAATTAGCTGAGAAAATTTAAGGACCTTGTCTCTCAAAATGTTGGTATCTTGCTTCTTTCAATGAAATATATTTGATTTCAGTCTAGTTGGAAGGGAATTAAAGTTCTCTTTTGACTTTAGTAACTATATGTTTTGACCAACAATAATATTGTGAATGCATTTGACCCAAGAAATGATTCAAGTTCAAATTTCTGGCCTTTGTCCTGATTCCCCCCACCCCATAACTTACATTGTTGATTCATGATAGGTTTATTAGCTGGGATACATCAAACAACTTCCAGATATATAGTGGCCATTTCACCTTAGTTCACTCGCAGGGAGGTTAATTAAAATAGAGGGTGATCAAGCAACTATGCAACAAAGCTGCATTTGCATTTCTTTATAATGTGGTAGGACGGCTACAGAAAATGTAATTTTTATTCATAAACATAGCAAAAAAAATACCAGATTCCCATTATGGGATTTCTTAGAGTATTCACCCACAAAATTTTCTGGTTGGGACTAGAGTCATTCTTTGAAATTTGGGGTGTTTGTTTGGGTATTCTTTAAATACCCTAAAAACAGACATAATGGTATTTTTTATTGTGAAAAGTACGTAGTGACTGCAGGCATATTAGTATCACCCAACTAGTGGACTAATGCAAATGCCACAATCTGATTGGCTACGCTACTTGAGGACTATTAGTAATAGTCCTTGAGTAGCGAAATTTGTGGCGCTTTCTTTTGTTTAATTCCCAAACTCTTTCTTCAACTTGCATTTGCTAACTTTATTATTGCTTTTACTGTCCGACTAGTTGGGTGATACTAAAACAATTAGACCCTTCGCCCTCAAGGGCTACGGGTCTAATATAATTGTTAAATATTATTCACAGCAATATAGTGGCGCTTTTCTCTTTTGCGGCGCAAAGAATCCTTGTATACCATATTTGGGTTGTGCCAAGGCTATATAAGCCACCTTCGACGTTACGTCGGTCTCTTTGATCAGGTCGGGTGGTGTCGAAGAGCGGTTGAGTAGACTGACTCGAGCTCAATCTATTAGCATGGTATTGTAAACCTCTTCAGTTGTTTTCCTTTTTTAAAAAATCAAAACGTTTTTTGTTGCTGCTGCTAGTTTTGATTTTCTGATGCTTTTATTTGAATCAAAATGCTTCGTTTTTGCGCTCGCCAATCTCGTGGGCTACTCCGGCCATTGAGTTCGCTGTACTCAAGCTCCGCTCAGCTGACTCCCGAACAAATTTTCAACCGAGAGGACATTTATGGAGCTCACAATTATCATCCTATTCCGGCAGCCCTGGCTAAAGGTAAAGGAGTTTTCGTTTGGGATGTGACTGGCAAAAGGTATTATGATTTTCTGGCAGCATATTCGGCCGTCAATCAGGGTCACTGCCATCCTAGAATTGTAAAAACGCTACAAGAACAAGCAGAAGTTCTCACCCTTACATCCAGAGCATTTTACAACGACGTTTTGGGTGAGTTTGAAGAATTTGCCACTAAGCTTTTTGGCTACGACAAACTGCTGCCCATGAACACTGGTGTGGAAGGAGGCGAGAGCGCGTGTAAACTCGCGCGAAAGTGGGCCTACAAAGTGAAAGGAATACCAGAGGACAAAGCGAAAATTGTTTTTGCAGAGAACAATTTCTGGGGAAGAACTTTGGCGGCCGTTTCTTCATCTTCAGACCCCGATTGTTACAAGGAATACGGACCTTTCATGCCGGGATTTGAACTCGTTCCCTACAATGACCTGACTGCTTTAGAGGTTTGTACATGTTAGAAGGTTTTGTCAGATTTGTTGTTTTGGTAGTCGTACAGAACACAAGTAATCAGACAAAAACAATGTTGCCACGTGTGTTCCTCTGCACAGGATTGCAATATCTTGGATAGTGACATGTGAAAAATATTTTAAAAAAAAGTTATATAGGGGAAGGGCCGGCAAAATTTCAGAATACCCCGCCATGCACTTCATTAACGTACCGATGAATACAATGGAGTCCATTGTAATATGGCTCGTTCTTCAGAAGAAACCGACACATGTAAATGAAGTGGCGGGGTATTCTGAAACACCAGGGGCAACAGCAAGGGAAAACTAAAATTGTTTTCATTTGCATTGTTGTCAACTGGTCCATTTTGCTTCTTTTTTTTCAAACCATGGAAGTTTTCAACAACATCTAGTTTTTTTTTATCAAAGTTGCTCACAAAGGATGAAGTACAATTTTTTTCTCCCTTTATCCACTTGCTTTTGGTTAATTTCATGGACAACAGTGTTGAGCTTCTGGCATAGCAGAGCCTGATATAATCATATCCAGATGATTAAATTACTGTACTATTAATATTTAGCCTGACTGAACTGAAGCACCATTTAGTCTGTTTATGGTGCATTTTTTATTGAACAAATCTTGGTGTACAACTAAACATCATCAATATGTGTCTGACTTGAACCTTTTCAATGCCACAGGTGCCCATGTGTAAATTCTCCTTATAATTCCAAATTTACGCACAACCAGATTATAAGAATTAGAGCATTGATCAAATTGAGGATGCTGAACTGCTTAACCCCCAAATTCTCAGAACTAGAATACCAGGAACTGTATAGCACTTGCTTAGGATAATTTATACTCATAGAAATTACCGTAAATCCTCTGAGCCACCCAGGGTGGCTTATTTATAGGAAGTACCATGGTGGGTGTCTTACAGAAACACATTGGCAACACCAGGGGCAACAGCAAGGGAAAACTAAAATTGTTTTCATTTGCATTGTTGTCAACTGGTCCATTTTGCTTCTTTTTTTTCAAACCATGGAAGTTTTCAACAACATCTAGTTTTTTTTTATGAATTGCATAAGCCAACTTTGACGTTGTACATGCAGGACTTGGAGAACACTAGAAAATGGTTGATTTGCATTGCTGTTCTCCAGAGGACAGCAATAAAACCCAGCATAGTGTATTTTGCACCTGCAGTTTCATTGTTTCATTCATCAACACTATTGTTTGGTGCCATCCTTGCGAACTTCGTCATCGTGTTTTGCTTAAGCTTTCTATTAATTTAGCCAAATGCAGCGTTTAAGGCGTACCACATTAAAAGGTATATTTTCTTGCAGATTCAAGAATTCTCTCACCCTTGTTTTTTGAATCCTAAAACTCTGAAAATACAAATTACCATATTAATAATGTACATGAAAAAATTACTCGATTCTGATTGGCTGAGAGCAGTGTAGTTCAAGTGTAACACCAGTGCAAAAAGTGTAACACCAGTGCAAATTACACATCGACAATTTTTTTTTCGACGATTCCATGTTTGCTTTGAGTTCGAAGCGTTATCAGCTGATCTTCATCAGGCAATCAGTAAATAAAGTGTCAAATCCGCGTCAGATGCTCACTTCCTGTCCTAAATGATATCTTCTGGCACTTCCTCCAGGCAAATTTTTTCATGTTCATATTATTAAGTAATCATATGGTTTTTCTTGTTGAATTTGGAATTAATTTGCACTTGTGAGTTTTTCAAAAAGCTGAAATTGCACTCGCTGAAGTGGCTCATGCAATTTCAGCTTTTTGAAAAACTCACAAGTGCAAATTAATTCCAAATTCAACAAGAAAAACCATATGATTACCTTTACAAACCAACAGGAGAGTGTGCTTGCAGGCTATCCACAGTCTTGTAACTTATGATTTTACATTAATCATTCCTCAAAGCAGCAATACATGTTATGTCACAAACTAAACTGCTTAGATGTGAGTAAATCATAGTTGTTAATTCCTCTGTGGAATTGTGCATGATATGTTTTAAGGGACTTATGTGGCTTGATAATCTTCCTCTTCCTGTAGAAGTGAAGCTTGTTAGAGGGGTACAACTCCATAGAAGATTCAGGTTACGCTGTAACTTGGTAGAGGGCTACCGCTAAACTTGCCCGTCCATAGACATTTGGCCACCTCCTGCAGTGTATTATTCTTATGATGTTTTTATTGTACATTATCAGGAGCCCATGCTCCTGACACTGTTAATTCTGCATTTGTTACGAATAATGACTTGACACACCACTTAAGACTTTAACTTTGCTTTGTCTTCTTAGAAATCCATCAGTGATCCAAATACTTGTGCCTTCATGGTTGAACCAATTCAGGGAGAAGCTGGAGTGATCATCCCAGATGATGGGTATCTGAGAGGAGTGAGAGAGCTTTGTACCAAACACAATGTAAGTGTCCACTTATGCCAAATTGCATAGTTTCTATATAACAAATCAAATGTGGTTTAGCATTGACCACTGTGATGACACATGCTCGTTGTGCTAAATCACATTCGATTTGTTTTTTACCACAATATCAATGTTAAAAAATGTCAAAGAAGATGTTTTTTTTTTCAGTGTGACCAAGATCGTGACACAAAGAAAGAGCAAGGGTTGTCAATACAGTATTGTGCAAAAGTAATGCAAAAGTCTTTCACCGAAATTCGGAGATTTTCTTGGCTTTTCGACGAAAAAATATTGAATTTTCGATGCAAGCGAATTTTAGACGAATAGTCACGATAATTCGCGACGCCTATTGTTTCCAACTACGCGAATTTCCAAACGATAATTCGTGCGGAACGAAAATTGACTTCGAATTTTTGAGCGAAGATTCGCTATGTTCAATAAATGACTTCGAACACTTGCGCGAAATTTCATTCTTCATTTCCTCTGCTTGAACATTCCCGAGCATTTTCTGCACGATAATTTGCGAAGTTCGAATTTGCTGCGATGATTTTTTTTTGCTGTCATTTTATTTCTTTTGCACACCCGTACAATGCGTAAGCTTTACTACAAAATGTAGTGTTTAATAAAATAAAACATTTGTCTACAAAAGTTCTGTCTTATCTCTGCGTAAACTGGTGCACGTCCTTTTCTACTGATTGATAAGCAGGCTTGAAAATCAAAGTTTCTAAAAAACAAGGTTTGCGAGTCTGTGTTTGGGGAGGTGCTTGTGAGGCAGTCACTGAAAATAGCTAATTAAATTGTCGTTTCATTGAATCCATTTTCGATATAAGTTTAGTTTATTTACATGTGCTTGTTCAGCAACGTCGTTCACACCGGCTCATGTCACGCAAATTCATTGCTTCAAATTTCGCTATCTCAAATTTTCGTTTGGTTACCTTGAAAGTTTGCTACTTCGAATTTTGCTAATAAATTATATTAATACATGACAAGGATCAGATCTGCAATGTAGGTCTTCTTAGTGTTGCTAATATTTTTACAATAATTCAAACAATGAATTATTGTTATTGTTTCATTAAAGAATTACGCACAAGACTCAAATGATTTTCTCTTTTCTGAAAGCAATCAGATACAATAACTCAATCCTGTTTTTCACATTCCTAGGTGCTTTTTATAGCTGATGAAGTGCAGACTGGTCTTGGAAGAACAGGGAGGTACAACAGTCCCTAGAGCTTTGTCCTAATAACGTCGTGCCAAGATGCAGATTCTCCTTAGTGGCACCCATCCATTTTCTTTAAGTCTAGTTGAGAGAAATTTGCTTAGATATCAAGACAGCTTGTTAGTTATTGTGGTAGTGTTGTATTATTTTACTGTCATGTACACCAAGGACAAGGAGTTGGAGCATAGGATAGGCTTACTTTATTCTAGCAATACATAAATGATATAGCAAGTCTTTACAGTGAAGGATTTCTGTGGGAATCCTTCCCCTATGCCGTCATCACTGGTATTTATTAACCCTTTGCCTACCACGGACTTATATATACGTCCTCGAAACTGACACGCAACGACCCAGGACGTATATATACGTTGTCAAACAAATGGCTTGACTTGCTGTTCGGTCGTTCACGATTGCATGAATAAATTTAATGTGGTTGTTCATGAAGGTCTGCCACTAATGTATAAAAGCCGCTGACCAGATATATATCTATGAAATTTATTTGAGAACATTTCAAAATGGCGGCTTGATGAGGCAGACAGACGATGACAGGAAAGGAAACAATCCTCAACTTTGCGGACTCTGAAATCGATGATTAGAGGGAAAACAGTTATTTTGAGTCAACTTGTGTGGGGGATTTGGAATCATACGGTTCTGACGATGGTAATGAGGAACATTGGAACGAACTGGAACAACAACAACAAAACACACGTGGCCGCAAAAAATGACTTTCAGCAAAATCACTTCTTTTATTACCTTTCAGAGCTTAAAATCCTTTTAGTATTCTAAGTCTAGGTGAACTAAGAGGTTTTCCTTGAATTTTTTTGCATCTTAAATCAAAATAAATTTCTTTGTAGAAATCCAAGATGGCTGCCGGTCGGTGGGTGTATTTGTCTGTGGTAGGGAAGGGGTTAACATGTTCATGATACTACTAGCAGAAATAAGATGGTGATGGGTGTGACATGTTTATTATTTTTTAGCAAACAGGGGAAGCTTTTGTTTTGCTCTCTGGTGTACATACCTCTTACTAACCAAGTTTGAGGTCTGTACTGTAAGTTACAGACTGAGTTTTTTCTGCTCAGATTTATGGCCCAAGCATAAAGCGCACAGGCCAGAAATCCAAGTGGAAAAGAAAAGAGGATCTGTAACTTACAGTACAAACCAAGAAAACCAGGTTTGTAAGATATTTATATCAAAACAAACTTTTGAATTTAGCGGGCTGTACCACACTGTACGGCCCACTAAATTGACCAATCACAGCTCGTGTACTAACTGAGAGATAAAATAATAGTGATTATCTTTATTGATAATTATTGTTGTTTTTTGGATGCAGTAAATTACACTCATTTTTCATGCTTTTCAGACGACTCTGCATTGACCATGAAAATGTAAGACCAGATATGGTTATTTTAGGAAAAGCATTGTCAGGGGGTGTCTACCCAGTAAGTAGACTTTCTGGTTTGTTTTGTATCTTCATGTTGATAGTTTTGCTCGTGTTGTTCAGTTGTAACATTGTTGTATTGCTGTTTTTAGGTTTCAGCTGTTTTGTGCGATGATGATATCATGCTGACCATCAAACCTGGGGAGGTAATTATTGTTTCTTTGCTTTACTTCTGTTTTATTTCTTCTTTTTTGTAGTTGCTTGTTTGTTTGTTTGTTTGAATCGACCTTGCTTTTGAAAGAAGCAGTACTTTCTGAATCCTGGTCAACCACACCTACCTCTATCCAAAAATCTTAACTGATGCACTTGTTGTTCTCAGTTTTTGTATGGAGGGATGGAACAAATTCTCTGTAAATTGTCTATCATTATAGAGATGCTTTTGTTGCTCTGAAGGATGTTTGCCTGCAGTATTTTCCTTTCTGTAAAACAAGGATTCAGTTCTAGTTTGCATCCCTTCTGTTGCTATATTTGACCATTAGGGAGATAAGGAAACTGCAGCTTTATTAGAAATAATAACATTCATAATTTATAGTTAGTTTAATAGCTTTGGTTCAATAAATAGAAATGCTTTCATGGGAATTTTTTTATCTTTGTAAAATGATAACATTTCAAGGGCAGCTATGAAAAAGTGCTATTTCTAACAACTTTCTTCATTTTATAGTTATGGTTTCTGTTCAAAATTCAATTTCATAATTTTGCAGAATGTATTACATAAGTGGTTAATTTTTGTAACTGCACATGGTTTTTTTAGGAATTTTTCTTACCTTGTAAAATTTTCAAATTACCTTGGCAGCTATGAAAAAGTGCTATTGCCAACAACTTTCTTTTCAATGTAGTTATGGTTTCTTTTATTCAGCATGGCTCAACGTATGGTGGAAATCCCCTGGGCTGCAAAGTTGCTATCACTGCTCTCAAGGTAAGAGAGAATTTAGTAATAATCTTTACTTGTACATGTATGCCACTATAGCTTGTTTACTAAGCATTTATAACATAGCTTTGGGAAAGCGCATGGTATGATTGGCTAATGTGCGCAATTCATTTGCCCATGGGTTGCTTGATGACCTCAGAGTGTTAAGTTGTGAAGTCTCATTATATAAAAGAAATGGTAAATGCAGCAGCTGTGCAACCATTGAGTTATGAATCCGGTTGGTAGGTTTGCTAAGCACTCAAGAAGTCAGGATGCTCTCGGCTGCACCTCAAGAATCTCCTACACTTCTTTCATGCTTAACAACCGTACCTCCCGCTTGCATCCATAACTCGATGGTTGCACCCTGCACGTTTACCATTTCTTCGGTCTAAACTCCTGAAACTCAACAATAATGCATGAGAGAAACAAACGTTTGGGTATCTGATGTGACACGGTTTGCATTTGCATTGTTCTAACTGTTTGTTTGAGAAGCTATATCATAATATCAAACACCTCAAAGGAAATCAACCACTGGGATGTGTTTGGATATCTGATATGACATGGTTTGTTTTTGCATCGATCTAAATCGTTTTGTTTGAGATTCAGCCATGTCATAATTTTATACTCGTGTTTCATAACATATCAACCACCTCGAATTCATCCAAAAAATTAATACTCTGCTATGTGTCATAATTATTTTCAGCTCTCTTCTCTGTGTTTGATATGTGATAAAACAGTATCTTGTTTCTGATTTATTACATGTTAGAGGCAGTGGATTGAAAAGGGAAAGTTCAGATCATACTTTCAGTGTTAGTCACTTTTATATTTGTGGGCACAAAGAAAAATGAGCAATTATTGTTTGTGTTAAAACAGCCCATCAGTTGGTCAGCCAAAGATAGAGTGATCTTTCCAAAAAATGTAACAAATTAATAGGAAAGCCATACAGAATACCAGTCAAATTACATTTTCTTGATTTGACAAACACGACTCTTTAGAGACTCTGTGTACATTTAGCAGACATTTTGTTTTACTTGTAGGTTTTGGAAGATGAAAAGATGGCAGAGCATTCTTCAAAGCTTGGAGAGATCATGATTCCTGCATTGAAGAAGTTAAACCCAAAGGTTGTGAAGACAGCAAGAGGAAAAGGCTTGATGAATGCCGTTGAGATAAAACCAACTGCAGGTCAGCCATCGTATATCTTAACATACATTGTATTTGTACCTCCAAATCTGCAATCGTTTCCTAAAGGTTTGGGACAATCCATCCTTGTAACATAAGCTGGGCATAAACAACTCAAGCTGTACTTTGGTTGTAAACAGCACTCTTGTTGCGACAGTTTCAGGGTTACAAGTTGGCGGTTGCATGGTCGCCAGTGGCGACTTAAAACTGACCACGGCTACCAAAAGTTAAGGTTTGAATGCCCAATGCGCGACTATGCTACAGCATTTCAAAAGGTTGCAATGTAAATTATGTGAAGTCCAAATTTAAAAATAAAACATGTAGTTGAATTGGACTACCTTTCTCTTCATTTCTTGGCCTGGACTCTAAGATCATGCATTTTAGTGAATTCATAGTTCTCAAGTGGAAATTCGGAGCCGTTTTAACAGTGAATTCACAAGCTATCCACATTCACAACATATAGATGCCAGTTTGATTTTGTGATTGCCACAAGACTTAAAAAAAAATAGAGTGCTGCTTCATTTTGGGACAGCCCACTAAGAATTCAAGGAAACTGGCCCGACTGGCCACCAAGCACTGGAGTTAATTTTTTCGCCCCGTAGTTTATGACGTGGACCAAGGATGTTTGGCCAGGATTTTAGATTGAATCAACTGCATGCGGAGAAGTTGATTGTAGCTTATATAAGGGGCGCTGCGTCCCTGAAACAACTTATGTTTAATCCTTACCAACTGCAGATTTTGATGCCTGGAAGGTGTGCTTGAAACTAAGAGATAATGGCCTGCTAGCAAAACCGACACATGGCCACATCATTCGCTTCACTCCACCACTTGTCATTACAGAGGAACAAGTTCACGAGGGCCTTGGAATCATAAGTGATACCATTGATTCATTTGCTTAAACTGTGTACCACACTTGTGAGGTAAAATGAGTAGGTGAATTAGCAGGCAACCCTTTCCCTCTCCAAAGTTTCTTTCTTGTGTTTTTGATGTAAGACAATTATCCTCCAACAGAGAAGCAGAGGCAGCAGGGGCATAGCAAGGTGGTCCTGGGGTGCCTGTGACATCTCATTCCCCAATCATTGTGAGGCTATTGCCTTTTTAGAGTCAACTTTTATCAAAATACTGCTTCTACTGTATATCAACATGGTAATCTGGTGGGCCCCATAGGTGTTACACAGTGTTCTCCCTCCTTTGAAAAATCCAAACTATGCCCCTGACTGACATGAATAGTGGTTCTGTCCTCGAATACCGGTACACAAGAGCTGATACAATAGACCAAACAATACATTACAGCTAACCAATGTCTCCTAAACAAAGAGAATACAATGGTTATTCCCTCGTGTACCGGTATACGAGGACAGAACCTGAATAGTAGTGAATTTACTGCTAGGCACCAGCCAGATAGGTGCTTTAGTATTTATTCAACCAATTGGATAATAATCATTTCAAGTAACTTTCCTCCTAGTAAACTAGTAAACTGATGCAAGACAAGACACCATTTGTATAGCCAACTGGATATCTTGAGCTACAATAGAAAATCGGAAAGTTTGGCAAACACTAATGAAGTATGCACCAACAGAATTCTTTTGGGTTTACCTTGGTGTTTCTCCTTTGTTTTTGTCCCTTGCGAACCTAACAGGTTTTTATACAGAGGATGAGCCATTCTATTGTTCAGTTAACTCATCTGTAAGCTTAACACAAGCTGCAGTACTGCCACTTACTGTACTTTACCTCACAAGTGTAAAATTTGTGGACATTATTAGGTTTCTTACTGAACAGCTGCTTTTGACACTGGTTATGACCTATTTTCTTTCTGTAATAAAAACAACAATAGTTATTATATTCAGACTTAGGGTTAAACTAATTAACAATTAGATTATGAGCTCAACATTTCTGTGAGGTGAGGTGATAGTTGATTTGTCCTTTGGCCTCATCAGCTTTCACCAAACAGAAATTGAGAGCAAATAATGTAATTGTTTTAGAAAAAATCTATATAAATGAATCATGTGTCTGTGAAAAAATACCAAAATACTAAATCTTTCTGTGAAACTTTGCAAAAGCACAAAGACATCACCATTTTGAAAACGATCTTCAACCAAGCGCTGTCTAATGGCTGAGAGTCTGCTGTAGCTCGGTCAATGGGATTGCGGCATTTGCATTAGCATGCTAGTAGATTTTTACTAATAACAGACAGCTTGCCTTTTCACCTGTTGCGTAATTTGTGTAGTCATAAATATAAGGATACAAATACTACTGTATTTTTTTCAACACTAAAGGATGTGAAGTGATAACTCAACACAGCAAACCAGTTATCAAGAGACATGACTGGATCACAAGACAGGACGCTTATTATTTGACATTTGTTAGAAAATATCATTAATTATCAAGGGCTAATGAAAATAACAAATCATGATGTTATCATGTGAACTAATAATAACTAATAAACTGCACACAGTAACAGTAACACTAATATGATCCACTCTCAGCATTGCTGATTGTAGTGGACAGAAAGGAAGATACCATGCAAACATCTTCCATAACAGCAGCAGCAGCAACAGTTTCAACAACAGCAGCTCTTTGGTTGATAGCACTCACTTGTAGTTGCGCCCAAAGAGTGCAGTTTTTTTCTCTTTTCTTTTAAACTGACAGGACAGAGAACTGCAAGAAGTACCATTCATTCTGACATGACAGACTGGGTCAGAGTGTATTACATGATGTACAAATCCATTAAAGGAAAAGTTCGCATTGCAACGAGGTGGACAATCAGACAGTGTTCGATGCTTTGCTGGTTTGAAATAATGAATGCAACTGAAACAGTTGCAATTCACCGACCCAATTTGAATTGAGTTGAAAGTTAATTGGTACATTCATTATTTCAAGCCAGTGTACTATCAAACTGTCTGAGATACCATTCACTCTGACGTGACAAACAGACAGGGTCAGGTTCCCAGAATGCTGATTATCTTAATGTGAAACCTGAGTTTAGCAGTGAGATAAAATTCGCTGTTTAATTGCTGGTTAGCACTAAGAGTTTTGCTGCCTTAGAACCAGACCCAGGACATTACGTTTCATAAAGAGAGACAACACCATTATTGTCAAATGTTTATTTTATTTTTAAATGACAACTGTATTAATTTCATAACACTAACAAAATAATGTATTAACCACTAACAGAGGTCTTATTAAAGTTTGAAGTGGGAGTTGGCTTCTAGACATGTATTACTCAACATTACTCTTGAAGAAAACTTTTGTTTTGTTCATTTGGTTGAGGAGTTGAAAACAGCTGAGAAGTCATCTTCACCTTCTGGTCAATTTGCCTGGTGCCCAGCCCCTGTGGCACCACTGAGCACACACAATGCACAACTTACAGTAACTGCCACCTTAATCATTGTCACCTTCATAAAACGCGCACCAAACTGCTCGGCTCTTGTGTTGACAATTGAAGCTGACAGAAGAGGAGGAAGAATCAAGAAGATGAAAACAAATCTATGTGGTTGACAGCACGTATTGTTGTTCGTCCCAATGGAGCTCATGTTTATTATTATTATTATTATTATTATTATTACTATTACTATTACTATTACTATTATTATTATTATTATTATTATTACTATTACTATTATTATTACTATTAATGACAATTTACTGGACTGACAGACTGTTTGTGGCCTATGACACACCAGACTGGCCACATTGTGACTAACAGTGTTGAGTTGTCATTCTAATGCTCGGTAGTAGAAACTAAGATAAGAAGTTAAATCGCGTGGAGCATTTGCGGTCTCGAAAACCTTGCATCCCGGACTGAGCTAGATCCCTTCGCAGCAGTTGTTTCGCTCGTCACGCAGCGCTCCCTCCCTCGTCAACTATGTATGGTTAGTATGGGGAGAAGGCAACGGCTGCAAAGGAGACAGGACCGATCAGTCAATTCACAGTTCTTAATTACGGCAAAAGTACAGGAAAATGTGTCAATTCTCCACCTATCTAAACGCTCGTTCAACGAGCGGCAGCAAAAATTTAATAAGTGAAAGATCGTCAAAGTTATGTGCAAAACCTGAGCAGTTGCGGGGGTAAGACCTGAAAAAAAAATCTAGTCACATTCATAACAAATATTTAGCTGATGTGCATCAGCAGTCAAGCTTGCAAGCAGCTGCTGTGGTACTGCAGATGACACATCAAGGAAGACCATTTCAAAGAGGTTTTGACAAATACTCCGACAAATATGTGCATAGTATTGTATTGTATTATATGGCCATAACAATACTTTAACAATGCATTCTAGAACGACACAATACAACACAATGCATTTCAATACAATGCTGAGCATATATTTGACAGGTATGATCACAAAGCGCCATTTAAGGGTTTTCAGGCAGATCTTTTGCAGAAAATTCATATCGTCGAATAATAGTGAACAACTTGAGGTCAGGTTATTGCTTTTGCCTCTTAAAAACACGTATGGACAAGTTATGTTTAATGAAAAAAGACCGTGAAAGTATTTAACAAGAAGACATGACAAACACTGCAGCTGACAACGAATTACAAAGTACAGTTAACCTTCCCATGAAGCCTTGTTCAGGGGCGTAACCACCTGACGGCTGTGGGGATGGCAATGGTGATGATGATGATGATGATGATGATAATGAAGATGATGATGAATTGAAGTATTCAACGGCTGATGGCATGCACAGTTCGTGCCCCGCTGGAACTTCAAACTTCCACGCCAGCTTGCTCCAGTGACTTGCTACAGGGTTCAGGAAAAAGATGGATGATGTGAAGTACCGGTCTATACTAGACCAAACATGACGAGACAAGACATATCGTAACGTAACGTTATGTTATGCATATCACATGACGCCACAGAGATGGATTCGTCTTTGTGATAACAGGAACGGATCCAGAGGACTTCACAGAATCAAAACAACATACAAAAGTTGAAAACAAACATTAACGTGAAGAGACGTCGAAACATTAACTTATCAGCTGCTGTAATGGAATGTTCCTTGGTATTGTGACGTACTTGAGAAGTTCAAAGAGAGTGGGTAACACGTGTAAGCCTAATCTTGTATAGCAGAGAAGACGTAACGCATTCTCATGATCAACAGACGCGAGAAACTGCTTGCGACAACAGGGGAAAAGATGGTGTTAACTCGCCAATGTAGTTCGACAGAACTCAACATGGAGTCAGGGAAGTGATAGTGTGACTTGAGTGCTTGGTTTGTGGGTTTGGCAAGGGTTCTAGCGCTAAAAGACAGTCCTAAGTGAATTATAGCATTCTTTCTAGAACATATGGATCGGTATGTATGTGTACTTCTGTGGGTTCCCTCCCGCGGAAGATAACCTGTTCTTATTGAATCAGCTAAACCTTACAAACCAGTCGAATCTAAAGCTATTTCTAAGCTTACATGAGATGTACAGTTTGGTAGACCAGATCGGCAATCAAAGAGTAGATACAGAAATTTAAGACTAACGATTGTAAGATGACGATTGATTTTTACCTCGTAGATAGACAGACAGACACAGACAGACAAACAGTTCTTAAACTTACCTTGACTCCTTGTTGAGTTGGGGATCTGAGCATTTGCCGTTGCTATGAAAATGGCGATCTGTTGTCAACAGCAGTGAAAGGGGAAAGGAAAAGATGAGTGCATGGAATGAAAGGGCAGATTTTTATCAGATGAGAGGAAGTCGAGAACAGGCATCATACCAAGGAACAACTGAGAAAAGAAAACAATTATAAACTGAAATCTAGCTAAGTGAACCATCTTAAAACAAAACAGTTATGACAGCAGTAGTGCAATCTGCACAGTCTGCAAGATAAATCTAGTATAAGAGGCAAAAGCAATTATCATAGAAGTAAGCCCACTGGAATAAACATACTGATGGATTTGGCGTGATATGAGTATTACATGCATTTACTTGTAGTGTAATCCTTATTCAGAATTAATTCCTAGAGCGATTTTCAGGTCACTGTACAAAGTAATTTTTGCTATTTTCATATTCGATTGGTTAAGGAATCCTGTGCCACTCTCAACCAATCAGAAGCCGTACTCAAAACCAGTCGTGACGAGCTCGCACCGGTTTTCCCGCGCTTTTTGCTTACGTCGTGCTGCTGCTTTGAAGTCTGATTGACCTATTTTGCTGTGTGCTTATGTTAGGATTGGCTAA
Organism: Ricordea florida; assembly: GCA_949710005.1. Taxonomy (NCBI): domain Eukaryota; kingdom Metazoa; phylum Cnidaria; class Anthozoa; order Corallimorpharia; family Ricordeidae; genus Ricordea; species Ricordea florida. The sequence continues at coordinate 19,124,595 of OX453287.1, forward strand.
AGTGATAACTTTGATTTTGGTTGGTCAACAAGCATTTGAAATGCTCCTTAAACAAGTGTCAGTGTCGGCAGCTGTTCAGAGAAATAATTTTAGACAGCAATAACTCAAGACTAGTTTTATAACAACACAGGCTTTCAGTTCTCTTAGTTGACAATTGGAATAGAAATCCAACTTGCTTTGTATTGGTTACCAAAAAAAAAAAACAGAAGTGGCGAATGTTAGGTAGGTATAGCTGCTGTAAGAACGAACCTCCTTCCTCGTGATCCAGTGACCTTATTCTGGCCATCTTTTGTTGTGAATTATCTTCCGGCACCAGAGTGATCAGTGTGTTTTCTCCATAATATCGTTCATTGCACAGGCAGCCACGCAGCATGTGAAAATAATCTGAAAATAATCTAGACTATAGTCGGCCTCTCTCTTGTCTTGTAAAATGAAATTAGGAAACCAAGTGGATCAGAAGGTGGGAGGTTCAACTTCTATAGTCCAAATGCATATATTGTGGCCAAAAATGTCTTCTTTTGTTTATATGCTCATTAAAATCACTCAGCTCGCTCTCAAGCAACATTTCTTTTAAATTTTATCCATGCAAACGATGTTAGTGAGTCTGATTAGCACATAAACAAAAGAATAATTTTTTGGCCGCCATTTATGCATTCGGTCTATTGTGAGAACTCGATTTGCCGTTTTTCGGAATTTGCCTGTGACAGAGTTGAGAAATACATGTTTTTTACAAATGGAAGATGTTATACAGTGGTAGCAGTTCACCCGCGAGACTGGCTGAGAGAGAAGCTAAGAGAGTCTGCTCGTAGTCAAAGCTTAGGAGGTCACGCAATTACAAAGTTTGTCAACTATGTTTTCGTTAGTTCCGTGAATTTTTCACTCACTGTAATTAATTGTTTAACTAATTCGCTGGAAGTAAAAAAAAAATAATTTTTATTGGTTTACCAATGTCACCCAAATAAATTTTCATACAAATTTTGAATGTCTGTTTTTGACGCTGGACAGCCTATTTGTGGCGATCTTCTACCGACTAAGATGATTTTTTTTCAATCTGGATATGTTTTGTACTGTTATAGAGCAAATTATATGCATTTTAAGTGACACATAAAACATTTGTAGAAATTCTAATGGTTTAGATACCCGATCGTGATTGAATAATTTGTATGAATTTATTTTTTGGGTAGCCTTGGTTCGAGTAGTTGCATTGTCAAAATTACATTAAACGAACATGTCATTCATTGCGGTGTGTTTCACTTGTAGTTGTCATTGGCGCATCTCGCATCGGTGCTTGTAAGAACGGGATTCGAAAACGCGTCCTCGCGAATATCGCTGCAATGCTGTACTAGGTGAACAAGACTATCCTCCTCCGCTGGAAGTAGGTCAATAATGGGTTCATAATTGCTCATTGTAGAAACAACAACGAATCGAGTATATAAAATAGATCATAAATTTGCACTGCGGTTGGTAGCGTACTTGAAGCTTAGGCCCTTTTCAAAGAAATAAAATAGCAGGTTTTAATGGGATATTTTAGGGTAACACCCACAAACTTCACAAATTTGGCAAAATGAGACAAGGCCCAGCCAAGCAATACCCAACGAAGTTTCCGGGTTGGGACTACTCTCACTTTTCCACTCTTGAGAACTGAAGGCCAGAAATCATCATAACCACTCAAAATTGTAGAAATTACTAAGGTGCGTATTTGACAATAGGCCGTTTTACAGTTTGTCCTTAGGAACCTAGCCTTTGAATAGAAGCGAGGTTGGAGGTGACCTTGCTTGGTTACAAACCTCCCTGCCTTTCATGTGCAAATCATATTTACATATGATGAACAGGAAGGTTTGTAACAAAACAAGGTCACATCCAGCCTCGCTTCTATTCAAAGGCCAGGGTACAAAGCACACAACTGTAGAATGGCCTCGAATGGCCCGTTGAAATTCCGCCATTTCAACCGCCATCTTGAGGGCTTGGCTACCCAGCATGACGTCACTGCGCAATCATCAATTGAGCAGAATTTAATCACCAAAGTAATGGTGGGTCGGATGCGTGCGCTTTACTCCTATGACAACTGAATCAGTCAAGAAGCTCATTGTCGAGGCACCAACTAAATCTTGCCCCAGTGACCCGATTCCAACTGGTCTACTAAAGGAATGCTTGGAAGAACTACTACCTGTAATTACACGCACGATCAACCTGTCACTGGAAAAGGGGGAATTTCCTTCTGAATGGAAGGGTGCGCTTGTTAAACCGAAACTAAAGAAAGCGGACCTTGACCTTATTAAGGAGAACTTTCGGCCACTCAGTAACCTCCAGTTCTTGTCGGAACTCACCGAAAGAGCGGTTGCACAGCAGACCCTCTCACACATCGTGGCTCACGACCTCTTCCCTGATCTCCAATCTGCCTACCGTCGCAACTGCAGCACTGAAACCGCCCTACTGCGTGTCCGTAACGACATCCTCTTCAACATGAATCGTCAACACGTCACTCTCTTGGTGTTTTTAGACTTGAGCGCTGCTTTCGACACCATCGACCACCAAACACTACTCGATCGACTCAGGTATAAGTTTGGGATAGACGGTGTTGTATTAGAGTGGTTCAGATCATACCTGTCGGACCGTTCACAGCAGGTCATCATTGGCAGTGATAGATCTCGACCAATGGACGTTCACTATGGCGTTCCCCAGGGATCGTGCTTAGGCCCCCTTCTTTTCTCAACCTACACCAGCCAGATATTTGACATTGTGAGCGCCCACCTACCCAACGTGCATTGCTTTGCTGATGATACACAGCTCTATCTATCTTTCCGCCCTGATAGTCAAGCCTCTCAAGATGCGGCAGTCGCAGCTATGGAAGCCTGTATACGAGATGTCAGACTGTGGATGCTACAAGACAAGCTGAAAATAAACGACGGGAAGACGGAGTTCTTACTTATTGGTACCAGGCCTCAGCTGAAAAAAGTTGACATTGATTTCCTAAAGATCGGTGACTCAATTGTTACACCCAGCAAAGATGCGGTCAGGAATCTGGGAAGTTGGTTCGATGAGACATTTTCCATGCAGTCTCATGTTAACAAAACCTGTAAAGCTGGCTATTACTACCTCCATAATTTAAGTCGTATAAGGAAATACCTAGATAAGGAGACCTTAGAGTGCCTAGTTCATGCATTCATCACGAGTCGACTTGACTACTGTAATTCCCTACTTTACGGTCTTCCCGATTCTCTCATTTCCAAACTTCAAAGAGTTCAAAACGCTGCGACAAGATTGCTATACAAAGCACCCAGATTTTGTCACATAAGCCCTATACTTAAAGAGCTTCATTGGCTACAAATAAGGGACAGAATTAAATTCAAGGTAATTTTAATTACCTTCAAGACAATTAAAGGGGCCGCGCCGAACTATCTTCAGGAACTCGTCACGTTCAAAGACAATTCAAGCTACGGTCTCAGATCCAACGACTCATTCCGACTTGATCAACCAAGACAAAGAACACTAGCTACGCTTGGTGATAGAGCCTTTGCTGTGGCCGCGCCAAAGCTTTGGAACTGTCTCCCTATCGAACTTAGAAATCCAGACATTTCTATAGCACTATTTAAAGTAAAGCTTAAAACACACTTGTTTAGACAGGCCTATCAATAGATTTTATATATTTTATACATTCGTTAATTAACATTTTTCTTTATTTTACGAATATTTACATCATTTTATCATTTTATATTGTACATATATATACATATATTTTATACATCTTGTAACGCGCATTTGAAAACCGAATGGTTGACACCTGCGCGCTAGAAATCAATAAATTATTATTATTATTATTATTATTATTATTATTATTATTATTATTATTATTATTATTATTATTATTATTATTATAAATTGTGTGGATAAAACTCCCCGACAGAGGGAGTGCCTCTTTCACCTTCCTCGTGTACCAGTGAATAAACTTAACTTCTTTCCAAAGTGGCTTGTGTCCGGTTTCGTTGGCTGCACCCTAATAGGTCCTAATGATGTTAGTAGGGATAACAGAATTGAAACTCCAGAAGCGTGGATGCCGACCTCAGGAAACACAATCACGCGGCGAGCCTGCGGACCTCTGAGGAAAAAAACAGCAAACAGAAACAATAGCAGGATCGAAACGCACCGATCAGAGCAGACCGCACAACTATATAATGGGGAGCTGGAATAACTGTCGACCCCATCACCTGAAGGGGACTAGCAGTACTGAGTCGAAACGTCGCGATCAACATCCAGTGACTGCGTTGTGTGATAAAAGAAGAATTAAAATTATCATCTTGAGTTCATGACCAATTGAAAAAATTTGTGTAATACCGTTATTACATTCTATCTCGACCTATCAGTAAGTAATAGCAAGGATGCTGCTTGTGACATGGGAAAACTGACTAATTTGCTATGGAAACCTGTCCTGTTTGATAGGGTGTCCGCAGGGACAAGGTCGAAGGAGGGAAGGGGGGTTGCGATTCAAAGCGGCAAGTGGGCTGTGTCTGGGTCTGTTTATTAGGATCAAAGCATTTGTGATATGCAGGAAGGTACCTTTTTCTCGAAAAAAGTACCAATGGCACTAAGAACGTTAACCCGAAAAATTTTCAAAGGTTTGTTTTAATGAAGTCTAGGCAGAGATTTACTCACCTGGGCTGACAAACCAAATGAACCAGGCACAAAGTAACAAGATTTTTTACCTCTTTGTGACGAACACGTTTTTAGGTGTATGTGTTTTCGTTTTCTTATTTGTTTCCTGACTTCGAAAAGAGCGCAGTTGTCCAAAACAATTTATTTCTCAAGCAGTGCAGCAGTTCGTTCCAATTAGAGCTGAATATCTCCGAGACCACCAGCTTAACTTCCAGCAGGCTCAAGGCCGCCGGGTCTAATTAGACCCTGTATTCAGTTCGCCAAAAAAAGCGTTACTTCCTATTGCTTCCTATTGCTTGGCACAAAGGAAGTAAATGAACGCAGGAGGAATTAACAGGAGGAAAAGAAACCCGGGACTTAAATTTAACCCTAAGTTAGCGCTAATCAACCTTCGAACAACCGGCCCCAGCCAGTTTACCGGCTTTACCTATATTCACCTGACTTCTGTTACTTCTCTTAAGGAAGGCTCAAGAATTCAGAACAACGACCCCAGTATAAAACTGGCAACTTAAATAGAATCTACCTGCTACAAAAAAGTGCTGTTCGAGCAATTACAAACTCAGGGTGCGTTCGATTGGGAAATCCGGATTTAAAATCTAAATCCGGATTTCCCTATCGAACGCACCCTCAGAGTTCCGCACTCATTCAGCATCGTTATTCAAGCAATTAAATATCCTAGATATCTTTAAAATAAATTCTTTTCATGTAGCAAAATTTATGTTTCATTATCATCATAATCTTCTTGCAATAGTTTTTCAAAACATTTTTGTAACAGGTAGCCAGGTTCGTTCCTACCAAACTAGATCGGCTCAAGATTTTCGAACTCACTCATGTAGAACTAATATAAAACAATTTACCATTTTGTACCAAGGCCCTAAAATATGGAATTCCCTCCCGTAAAATGTCTTTTCTTCGTCAAGTTTCAATATATTTAAATCCCGACTTTCTAGCTTTCTCATAAATACTTAGTGTCAATCTGTTGTTTTCCTCCTACTTCTGTCTTTAAAATACCGTCTGTCCTAGCTATTTTATTTTATTTATTTATTTCATTTTTTCGAGGGGGCCCCCATCTAAAATCCTTATGGTTTCTTGGGTCCTCCTCACCACTATATGTAACTAGTTAGGTAATATTATATGATACACTTGTAATATATATAATGTAGTGGTAAATAAAATCTATCTATCTATCCGGCCAACTCTGCTGACAACATTGTGAACGAGTCCGTACATGTGCTGTCCTTTTGCTACGTAAAGCCTGGTTTCCATATGATCGTCCGGATCGTCCCGATCGTCCCAGTCGTCTCAAAAAATGTTCAAGCGATCGGGACGATCATATGGGAACACTTCCCGGACGATCGCAGACGATCGCAAACGACCCGGACGATCGGGACGATCACGATCGTCCGGATAGAACTGTGTTCTATCCGGACGATCGCTCACGATCGGGGCGATCGTGAAAAATCAGAAGCGATCAAATGGAAACACTCTCAGACGATCGGGACGATCGAAGTCTATCCCAGAAAGCATCATTCCCGTCACCATTTTTCGCGCTTTCGCGCGAAGATTGCCTTGGAGTTCGCGAATTTTCACGAGATTCGCTCTTCGATTAACACCCGCCATTTTGTTTGCGAATCTCGCGCCAAAGTTCTGTTGTCGGGCCCAGGAATTTTGCTGACGACCGTGAGCTCCCACTCTTTGGGACGATCGAGGCGATCATTTGGAAACCAGCGATCGCCCCAATCGTCCCGATCGTCTCAATCGTCTCAAAAATTTTTTGAAACGACTGGGACGATCGAGACGATCCGGACGATCATATGGAAACCAGGCTTTACTTTTAGTAACACGTGAACATGGACTTTTTTTTATAAGTGTGATGCGTTATTTCACGTTCGTGAAACGTGCGTAGGACCCCCCTTCACCCCCTAAGAAAAATATATTACTTAAGAATTACCTTATTATAGGAAATTGACGCTCCATGAAATTAAGGTATTGGAAATTAACGCGACTTAAATTAACGCGAATTTTATTGAAAACGACTTTCAAATAAAGAAAATTAACGCGAAAGAGGAGGTAGAATTTCATCATAAAGGAAATTAACGCGATTAAGACACAGTTGGTGGTGACAACTGGAACAAATTTATTTCAACACTGGATGCAAAAAAATCAAAACTGAACAAAACTGAGCCATGTGCTCGACACAACAGTACGCAAAATTCTAAACGTAGGACGGAATCTGTCCATTTCTAGCGTTTTCCACTCAGTCCATGATACCAGCCGATCTCCACCCCGATAATATAACGCCCTTTCCTTTATCTGTTAAAAGAAATTTCGCCTTTGCTTTTGTGAAAGATGGAAAATAAAGAGTAAATGGAAAGAAAGAAAGCTTGTAGTTAATGTTTTTTAGGTGTCAAGAATGTATGGACAGGTTCCAAAATTGAGGTTAAAATACTGGAAATTAAGGGCGCGAAAATTAACGCTGCACTTAATTAACGTCGCTTAAATTAACGCTCAACAAAATTAACGCGACTTAAATTAACGCGAATTTTGACGATTCGCGTTAATTTCATGCAGCGTTAATTTCCTATAATAAGGTATTGCATATCTTCACCTTCACCTGTCTTCTAGCGCCAAGTTGGCGCATAGGGCCTCCACATGTGCTTTCCATCGATTCCTGTCTTGCGCTGCAGTGCACACCTCTCTCCAGGACTGCCACCCTGCTTTGGACCTCTCCCTTTCCACTGTGTACCACCAGGTTGTTTTTGGCCGGCCTCTCTAGCTTTCTCTTTCCCTCTGGGGTCCATGTCAGGGCTGTAACACAGTCATTGTCAGGTTGTTGTCTGAGGATGTGTCCAATAAATCGCCATCTCCTTCTTCTTACCTCTTCACTCACCCTCTCCACGTTGGCCCTTTCCAGTAGCTCTCTTGCATATCTTAATTCCCCCCACCCCCCCCCCCCCCAAAAAAAAAAAACAAGTAATAAAGAAGAAATGACACCACAAGCAACAACCAAGAATATATTTTTCATCTATATATTTCCAAGCTCAAAATGTTAAATATTTCTGTTAGCTTTAACCTTTTCAATTGTTGTTCTTGGAAGACTAATTTCTTCTTGATTTAGGTGCGATAGGGTTTCATGTTTGATGAAAGTGATTGTATAAGTATTCAGTAGCAGAAACAATGTTCTAGGAACCACGTCGTACGTACCAGAAAGTTAACACCATGATTGAAAAAAGTCACATTAAGATATCATAATACTATAAGCAAGAATCAGAAGAGCTGGAGCAAGTACAATCTATGGCTAATTCTTCATTTTAATCCAGATGATCCATCCAACTTGCCCAAAATCATGGTACTAAAAAAAATAATGGCTAAGTCGCAATAATTCAAATTTAATAGAGGGACTTTTGACCGCTTTCAATAATGTTGTATTTTACCTAGAAACTGCCCAAATAGAACAGACCGTTTTCATGGATTGCCAAGCGCAGGTTAACAGTTCAAGTATGCTACTTTTCAAATGTGCAATTAGTTTTTTTTTAAGATTGGAAAAAAGGTGTCCCCATTTCCCAAGTAAAATCACCTATTTTTTCCTCGTTATTCACAGCCCTCAGTACCGAGATATGTCCAGGATCGATCTTGTTAGCAAAAATTTGTTAGCAAATGTTTTTCGCAATTGTTGCAAAAGAAATAATTGATAAAAAATTATGTCAGAAAATCACTAACAAATATCGCAAAAATCGCAAGAATAACAAATCTAACAAGAATCAAGACTTAGAAAAAAAGAAGCCAAGAAGGGCGCCGAAATGTCCGCAAATATCGCAAAAATCGCAAATATAACAAGGATTTTTCTTGCTAGCTAAAAACACCCGTGACAAATATCGCAAATATCGCAAAAATAACAAATGTAACAAAATTCCAGACTTAGAAAAAGAAGAAACCAAGAAGGGCCCCGAAATGTCCGCAACTATCGCAAAAATCGCAAAAGTAACAAGGATTTTTCTTGCTAGCTAAAAATACCCAAGACAAATATCGCAAAAATCGCAAAAATAACAAATGTAACAAGAATCAAGACCTAGAAACAAAAGAAGCCAATAAGGACCCGAAATGTCCGCAAATATCGCAAAAATCGCAAAAGTAACAAGAATTTTTCATGCTATGTGAAAAGATTGAGCAACAAATATGGCAAAAATAGCAAGAATAACAAATTTAACGATATACTGCTTTCTAAGTCTGGAATTTTACATGCAACATGTACAGGTAAACAGAAATTGAAAATATTGTTAGCCGTTAAAAATGTTAACCGTTAGCCGTAAAACAGCCAAGAATATCAAACTTTAGCCATAAAACAGCCAAAAATATTAACCGTTAGCCGTAAAAGTCACCACCTCATTGAGACCCTCCAGCTATACGACTGAGAGCGTCTGGCGGTTAAGGGGGAACTACGGAAACTCACACTCTGCGAACTAGAAAAATATTTAGACCATCACAAGTTACCCAACTCTGGAAAGAAGCTCGCCAAAATAAAAACAATTACTTGTCATGTTTGCTGATCACAATCTAACCAATCACAAACCATACTAGCATCATCGAGAAAGCAGTTTGTGGCCTCAGAGGGGTCGACACAGTCTCGGACAGTGAAGTAGAGGAAGACACTTTCATTAGAGAGTTTGGCAGCTCTGATGACACAGACCCTGATAACACGGACCCCGATGACTCAGATGGTACAATTCAACAATTTACAATGACACGAAGTGGCAGAGTCACAGGATCATGGAAAAATGCATTCGTGTAGGTAAGGGACGGACCATTAGAAAAGTGATGGGGGGGGGGGGGGTGGGGAAAAAACAAAAAAGTTTCATGCAAGGGAAAATGCCAAGAAAAAAAAATCATGCAAAGAAGAAGGTAAAAAAAAATCCATGCAGAGGGAAGGTCCAATTGTGACTTTTTCACACGTAGTAAAAAAAATTCGTGCAGAGGGGTTCACCTGAAAAAAAAATTCCTGCACAAGCAGTGAGCGAAAAAAAAAATCGTGCAAGCTGAAAATTCCCCAGCCCCCCCCCCCCTATCACTTTTCTAATGGTCCGTCCCTAAGAGAAAGATGCGTACTGTATCGAGATATCTCCTCGCACACCATGTATAGAATAACGATTTTCATGTGTAATGAAGGGGGTGGGGTAGGGGTCGAAACTCGTGCTTGGATTTGAAAGAGGGGCCTCCAAATACACTCCGATTTTCAGAAGAGGGGCCCTGTTGGGGGGGGGGGGGGGTGCCCATGTCCCCTGTCTGAATTTCACAAGCGGCTATGTCGGCATTGCGCAAGGATCTTATGTCGCTTGTCGGAATTTACCCCTAACAGGGCCTCGTGTATTTTGACATTACATACATACATACATACACACACACACATACATACATACATACATAAACTTTATTTAAGCTCGAATTTCAGAGTAGCTTGATATTTTGAGAACAAAATATTTGATAACGAAAAATTAAAATAGAAATTGCTATTTACGTTAACTAATTATAAAATTGTCATTTACATGTTTTATGAAATTGGTTTTACTGATGTGCTTTGTGAAGTCTGAGAAGTTACATAACCTTATACAATTGGGTAGAGAATTCCATTCTTTTGTTGCCAGATAAGTAAAGGAGTGGAGACCAAAAGTTGTAGTTTTAGGTTTGGGCATTTCCAGTATATAGTTTCCACGCATGTTGTATGAAGTAGAACGGAACGAGAACATGTTTCTCATATAGGTCGGATAGCTAGTGAAAAATAGACTTTTGTACAAAGTAGTAAGGAATTTACAGATACGTTGATCATGAAGTTGGAGACAGTTTATCCTGTCTAACAGCACATTATAAGGCGATTCAAAATCGCTTAGAATCCATTTTGGGGAGCAGGGTTGGCGCAGTGGTGATAGCGCTCGCCTTCCACCAGTGTGTCCCGGGTTCTATTCCCGGCCCCGGCGTCATATGTGGGCTGAGTTTGTTGGTTCTCTGCTCTGCTCCGAGAGGTTTTTCGCCGGGTACTCCGGTTTTCCCCTCTTCACAAAAACCAACATTTGATTTGATTTGATTTAATTTAATTAAATATGATTTGACTTGATTTGATTTGTGCTTTACAGTGTCCCCAATTAGTGCGTCAGTGCTAGATACAGTTGACACTCAAATAAAGTTCATTATTATTATTATCATTATTATTAATGAATACCAGAATCCTTTTGTTAAGAGCTTCTATTTTGTCCCTGTTGTTTGCACTACAAAAGTGCCAAACTGTTGAGCAATAATCAAAATGAGGGAGTATGTAGGCCTGGTCCAATCCGTAGGCTTTGAGCTTCGCAAGAAGAAGAGAGTGTTGGATTACATCAAACGCCTTTGATACAACATTGGTGTCGCTTTCCCTATTTCGCTGGAGTAGTTTGTCGTTTGTCGCCAGTTCGTAGCTCTCGTGTCGCCGTTTCAAGGCCGTGTCGCTTGTAGGAATTAACCCCTAACAGGGCCAGTAGTAGTATATGGCCGATTCTAGCGCAACTTTAAAATTCTAGCGCAACTTTAAAATTCTAGCGCAACTTTAAAAATTAAAAAAATCAACTTTAAAAAATTTAAAAAAAAAATTTAAAAAAAAATTAAAAAAATCAACTTTAAAATTCTAGCGCAACTTTAAAATTCTAGCGCAACTTTAAAATTAAAAAAAATCAACTTTAAAAAATTTAAAAAAAAATTTAAAAAAAAAATTTAAAAAAAATTAAAAAAATCAACTTTAAAATTCTAGCGCAACTTTAAAAATTTAAAAAATCAACTTTAAAAAATTTAAAAAATTGTTGATTCTAGTGCAATTTTGATTTTCAGAAATTTTGTGTGAAAAATTTAACAGTATTTATCAAGGATTGAAGAAAAAAAAATTGATAATATTAGTTTAAAAGAATATTTATAGTATCAAAATGGAAAAGAAACAAAAATCAAATCTTGTAGAACAGCTAAAACAAGCTATAGATGAAAATGGTGAAAGTTTAAAAAGATTGATAGTAAAACAGCTAAATAAAATTATGAAAGAAAAAGGTAAAAAATTGGATAAAAATGAAATTATCAAAGAGTTGCGTAAAATTCCGGAAATTTATACAGCTCTAGATAATATTTCAGAAACTGGAAATAATATCCCAATCCAACAACAAAGTAAAATTTTTGATGAACCGCCGCCTGAGATTAATATTCCAATTAACAAAACAAACAAAAATTTTAATTGGGGAAATTATTCATTTAAGGTGATGGATAAAGATAAGTTTTATAAAAAGCTTGAAAATTTAATCAATGAAAATATAATAGAATTTACTAATAATAAACAAACAAAACCAAAAAGAAGAGTAAATATATCTGATAGTTTTAGAGATGAATTGAAAGAAAAAGAAAAAGATTATACACCCAAGGAAATACAATCAGCATTTAGGGGTTATCTGAAAACATATAGGATAGATGGACAAAAAGGGTATGGACCAAAGACATTTATAAATAAAATCAAACCAAAAGTTATAGATCTAATTAATAAGGAAAAGAAGTCTATAAAAATCAAGTTTATCTTTAACTGTAAATTCATAAAAAAGAATCCTGCTACTGGCCAGATTGACGAAAATTCAGGATACTTTCATTCAAATATGGAAATAATAACAGAGTCTACTGATATTTCTGAATTATTTAATATGATGACAAATCGCCAACTTGAATTGATTGAACAGTTTCAAAATAAAGGTTCTGGATGGCAATTCGACCGGGTGGAATACTTTGATATTAAAATCGATCCCTATGAACCTATTTCAGGAAGTTCATATATTCCATTACCATCAAAATTAGCAGAAAAAAAGGCTATTATAAATGTTAAGAATGAAAATGATCATGAGTGTTTTAAGTGGGCAGTTACTTCAGCCGCGTTTCCTAAAGATAAAGATCCACAAAGACTAAATAAACAAATGAGAGAGAACTCAGAGAAGTTTGACTGGACTGGAATTGAGTTCCCAGTTGAATGGAAACATATTGATAAGTTTGAAAAGCAAAATCCTTATTATACGATTAATGTACACGGATTTGATAAAGATAAAGGTGAAGTATACCCTCTTAGAATAAGTAATAAACAAAGCGGTTATTTGATTGAATTAATTCTAATATCGAATGATGAAGGAAATAACCACTACTGTTGGATAAAGAATTTTAGTAGACTTGTATCATCACAAATAAATAATAATCAACACAAACGTGAATTTTGTCGCAGATGTTACAACTCTTTCCCCACAGAAAAATCATTGGAAAAACATCTTGAATATTGCGCCAAAAACGAAGAAGTCAAGATTGATATGCCTAAAGATAAAGAAGGATTTACTAAGTATATTAAATTCAATAATTATAATAGAAAAATGAGAGTACCATTTGTTGTATATGCAGACTTTGAGAGCTTTACAGAGAAAATATATACCTGCTATCCAGATAAAAGTAAAAGCTATACTAATAAATATCAAAAGCATAAACCATCAGGTTATTGTTATTTAATAAAGTTTTTTGATGAAAATTATGAAATAGTTATTAGACAATACACCGCTAAATCACCAGACGAGGATGTAGCGCAAATATTTGTAAATAGTTTAGAGTCGGATATTAGGAAAATTTACAATGATTTTAGATACAAAAAGAAAGTTAATATGACTGAAAACGATAAAATAAGGCACAACCTTGCAAAGAAATGCCATATTTGTGAAGATGAATTGGGAGAAGATAAGGTAATAGATCACTGTCACCTTACAGGAAAGTATAGAGGAGCGGCTCATAATAAATGCAACTTAAATTACAATATTCCAAAGTTTTTCCCGGTAATATTTCACAACCTATCGGGTTATGACGCTCATCTTTTTATTAAAAATCTTGGTTCAACAAAAGGTAATATAAACTGCATACCTAATAATGAGGAAAAGTATATTTCTTTCACAAAACAGATTGTGGTTGATACATTTAAAAATAAAGAAAATATTCAGGTTGAGGTTAAGCGTGATATTAGATTCATTGATTCATTTAAATTTATGCCAACAAGCCTAGATAAATTAGTAACTAATCTACCAAAAGAATATTTCAAAAACTTAAATATTTTCTATAAAGGCGAAGAATCAAAGTTATTGTTGAGAAAGGGGGTATTTCCATATGATTGGTTTGATGGATTTGATAAACTTAATGCATCACAACTTCCACCAAAGGATGAATTTTACTCAAAACTAAACGATGAAGAAATAACAGAAGATAACTACCAACACGCTAAAAATGTATGGAAAACCTTCAATATGAAAACAATGAGAGAATATCATGATCTATATCTAAAGTCTGATGTATTACTTTTAGCGGACGTATTCGAGAATTTTAGAGATGTTTGTCAAAATAATTATGGTTTAGATCCTGCTTGGTATTATACAGCGCCGGGACTAGCTTGGGATGCAACATTAAAGTTAACGAAAGTTAATTTAGAGTTACTGGCCGACATCGATATGTTGCTTATGATTGAGAAAGGTATTCGAGGGGGCGTATCTATGATCTCTACTAGATATGGTAAAGCAAACAACCCATATATGGTTGAATATGATAAAAACCTACCCACAAAGTATATAGAATATCTTGACGCCAATAATTTATATGGTGGAGGAATGAGTAAGCCATTACCTACTCATGGGTTTAGATGGATGTCTGATAAAGATATTTCAGACTGGAAAAATATACCATGCGTAATTGAGGTTGATTTAGAATACCCAAATCACCTGCATGATTTACATAATGATTACCCGCTTGCTCCAGAGAGACTTGTAGTTAATAAGGTGGAGAAATTAATCCCAAACCTAAACAATAAGGAAAAATATGTTGTTCATCATGAAACACTAAAACTTTATGAAAGTTTGGGATTAAAAATAACAAAGATTCATAGAGGTATTACATTTAATGAGTCTGCTTGGTTAAAACCTTACATTGATTTGAATACTAATCTAAGATCAAAAGCGAATAACGACTTTGAAAAAGATTTCTTCAAGTTAATGAATAACTCCGTATTTGGTAAAACAATGGAAAACATTAGAAATAGGGTAGACATTAGATTAGTTACAAATCAAAAAGATGCGAAAAAATTAATAACAAAACCTAACTATCAACATCGTACTATCTTTTGTGAAAATCTTGTAGCAATACATATGAAGAAAACAAAGTTAGTATTCAATAAACCTGTTTATTTAGGCATGTGCATTCTGGATCTAAGTAAAACAATAATGTTTAAATTTCACTATAATTATATTAAACATAAATATGGGGAAAAGGCTAAATTGCTTTTTACAGATACGGATAGTCTGGCATATTTGATAGAAACAGAAGATTTCTACAAGGATATTAGTCCAGATGTGAGAGAAATGTTTGATACTTCTAATTATCCTAAAGTTCACCCATCCGGTATTGAAACTGGCGTGAATAAAAAAGTTATTAATATGTTTAAAGATGAGGCCGGCGGTAAGCAGATAGCTGAATTTGTGGGATTGCGAGCCAAGCTTTATTCATACAGGATGGATGAAGGTGAAGAAGAAAAGAAATGTAAGGGAATGAAGAAGGCAGTAGTAAAAAAGACCATAAGCTTTGATAATTACAAGAATTGTTTATTAAATAAAAAGCCGCAAATGAGGCAGATGAATGTATTCAGAAGTCATTTGCATGATGTTTTCACCGAAACTGTTAATAAAATTGCACTATCGGCCGATGATGATAAGAGAATCATTTGTGAGGGTGGAATAAATACTTTTGCTCATGGACATTATCTTTTCAAAACAGAATTAGGAGGTAATTCAGTATCATAGGGTATAACCTGTAATTCTTCCCTTACAAACCCACGCCTTGGCCCATCCAACAAATAATATAAAACAGGTTGATTAGGCGAAATCACACTTTTAGAAATATCATAAACTTTAATACTCCAAATTGGATCTGTGGCCCGTCTTTTTTCACCACCTTCAAGTTCTCCAGGCGATAATAAATATCTAACTTTAACATAAGATGGTAATCTAACCTCATCAAGCCCAACAACTCGATTATACTTTTTTGGCTCGATATCAACTTCTTTCTGTTTTATAGCCTCATCAGGCTCTTTACCAGTTATTCTAGTTGGTGTATTATTCAAAGTTTTTATAATATCTGGTAATCGTTTCACCCATACTCTTGATCTTTCATCACTAATCATTTCTTGTGCGTATTGATGGCTGAATAATCGTTCACCCAATATTCTATTTGCTCTTTCAACAAATGCTTGGGCTCTATGATTTCCAGCTTCACTTCTCTGTATTTTCACATTATGGTAATTCATAAGTTTTGTAACCTCACCCATAAATTCTTTTCCTGGATCAATCATTAATGTTTTGGGATATTTTAACTTTCTAGAATATATTTTTTCCAAAGCTTTGGATATCTCATGACTTTCTTTTGAGGTTAATGGTTCAGCATCTTTGTATCTTGAGGCAACATCAATCACAACCAATGCATATCGATATGTTTTTCTTCCAACTCTATCATGCGGTAAAAATAATAAATCCGCTTGGTGAATCTGATTGGGTTTATCCACGGTCCAGTGCGGTCTAGGTATATATTTTGGTGCTGGTAGATATATTTGCCATATTGCCTGTTTTTCAAGCCATTTTTTAGCCGCATCTTCACTAACTTTCACTTCGTGGGAGGGCTTTGCCCGATTAGCTTTCTCAGCTAATTTATTAATCGCAGAATATCTTTTCCAATAACCATCAGTTGAATAATATATTTTCGATAAAGTAGAAATCATTTAAAGATTACTCCGCACTTCCTTAAAATAAATATGACAAACATATCTGAAAAAATTAACCCAAACAGGATTCCAAGAGAGCCACTCGGTTTGAAATCGGAATCAACATTGCATAGAGTTACGCTAAATCCATCATCGGCTAATCCGGGAGAAACACTATATATAAATATTCCTAAACTTTCTGAAAATTTAGTGATTGTGCCAGGAAGTGTATCTATAGTATTTAACTTGACCGTTGAAGGGCATGAAGATAACACCCTAGTGAATAATGTAGGTAGTAACCTTGTATCCAGACTCAAGGTTCTTTTTAGCGGTGAAACATTACAGGATACTCAAAGATACGACCTATTTCAGACCTACCATGACTTATTCTTGACGGAGGAAGAACGGGAGGATAGATTAAAACAAGGCATTTCTTCTGAAAACATGAGGAAGCTACGGACAAATGCGGGTGATAAGGTAGACACAGATGCAAAGGAAGTAGCACTTGCAGTAGTACACAACACCAAGTACCATATCCCACTAAACCATCCTATTCTCAACGATCATGGAGCTTTATACCCAAAGGCATTAGATCATCAAATAATCTTTGAGATTACACTAGCTCCAGTAAACGATATTGTAGTTTATTCTGACAAGACAAAGACCCCAACTTACAAAATAACAAACCTAGAGTTGGAATATTCTTGTATATCAAGCGAATACTTAGCTCGCGAGGCACAAGCATCTTATCAGGTTGGAAAGGGGTTCTTTTATGAGAATGTAACTCTACACAAAACTTTCATAATATCCAGACCTACAGACAGCGTTATAAACCAGCATATTAATCTACCTAGAAGGTCAATTACTGGGATATTATGTTTGTTTACACTACCATATGGTGAAGGAGCGCGTAACTCTGAATTTTTTTTCAATCCAGGTATAACATCAATCAATATCGATGTTAATGGTGTGCCAAACCGTTTCTACTCTAAGGGAATGGTGCCTTCAGACCTATGGGAGTCGGTAAAGAAACGTTTCAGCGGCTCCTCCCGATGGTCGGTAAAGGAAAAGGATTTTTATGGTAAAAAGTTTGCTCTGTGGCTAGATTTAAGAACTCACCCAGATAATGATATTCATGGAGGGGGTCTAGCCTTAAATAACGCACAAGATGGTGTAAAAATTGAAATGAAGAGAAAAGTTAGTGGGTCTGGTATTATGACTTGTTACATGTTTGTGGTAGCCGATGCATTAATGGAAATCATGAATTCAAACTTACGCTCTATAATGTACTGAATGAGGTTTAAGATCAATCATGTATTAGTTAAAAGAAAAGATGGAAGAATTAAGAAATAAAATTCCTTTTCATTGCATTATAACGGGCCCGACAAATTGTGGAAAGACAAAGTACATAATTGATCAACTCCGAGGCCCATTTAGAAAAGTGTTTGAATTTATTGTTTTAATTTGCCCTACTTATGCTAAAAATAAAACTTATGCTAATTTTGCTAGAGGAGATAAACGTTTCTATGTATTATCACCCGATTCTAGTAGCGTTGATGAGATTAATGAATTATTAACTGATTGTCAAACTTTGTTCTCTGGGACAAATACATTAATAATTTTAGATGATTGCGCCGTTTCTAATGATTTGAAAAAACGATCAAACAAGTTTATTGATTTAGCATTCTCTGGAAGACATCATGGACTATCAATGTGGGTTCTAACTCAGCAATTAACGTCGATATCAAAACCATTCCGTGAAAATGTGGCTTGCGTTGTTACTTTCCATAACCCATCGCAAAAAGGTATGAAGATGTTTTTCGAAGATTATGGTGGTGATTTAGAACCTGAAACTAGTAAAAAATTTGTGAAATTATTAAAAAATGAAAAATATTCTAGACTTTGTTTGTGTTTACGTTATCCATTCCAATGTTATTTAGAGATACCTGAAGTTATAAATTTTCCGCCTAGCGGGGCCCTAACGGGCTTAAAGACCTGACTGTAGGAAAGAAAATTGTAAAATGACAGAAGTTGAAGATTATATTTGCTTGGAAGAAGAAAAGACTGACCGACCGCAGGTAGGAATGGGGAAAGATAGTTATAATAGTGAAGTTGAAATAAAACAAGAATCACTAGCCATCCTCGCAGCTCTTGGAACTACAAAGGAATATTTGGGAGTTGATATGAGTCTTGGTGATATAAAAAAATTATCGGTAAAAGACATTGAAAAATATTATAATCGTTATCAGGCAGTATTAGGCAAGAAAATTAATGGCGGCTTGGTAGATTCATCTCTTCAATTAGTTTCTCAAGTCATTTCTTACATGGTTCCTGTTGACGATATAGAAGCTCTTTGTGTGGATTTAAAGCATGATGATTTGGTTAATCGTGAACTTACAAACATTGTGGGTCTCTTAGCATTGAAAGCAGGAAGGTTGACGGCGCTTGCTAGCGGGTTATTCCAGGTTGCTAAACACATCAAATTCAACAAAATTCAACAAGTTACAAGTACAATTACAGATGATTCTAACAAAACTGAACAGGATACTAAGCAAGATGCTAATGGGTATGATACTGTTTACTAAGCATACCATTCCTAAGCGGTCTAAAGATTTCTTAATGATATGTAAAATAATGTCTGACCAAACTGAACGAATTGAAGGAGGAACAGAAGTTGAGCAAATTACTAGAGATCCCTCCAAAGAGGAACAAAAAACAAGTAATGTTTCTAAAAAGAAAGACCCTAAAAAGGTTGCTGCTGGTAAGAAACTGGCGGAATATAATAAAAAAGCTAAAGAAGCATTAGCTAGGGAAATGAAACGTGAAAGGGAACAAGCGGTGCAAAATGAAAATACAGAAAGTGAGTATAATCAAGAAAAGACAAATAATGAATCTAAAGCTTGGCTTCCGGAGCTATCTTTTACAACTGTATTATCTATTGTAGGAATAGGGTTTACAGCATTTGATATTTTTATGAGATATTATAATAAATCCCCGAAGGAACCTGAAAATATTACAATAAAAACCCCTCAACCAGCACCACAACCTCCTAAAATCGGAATGATGTAATTAGAAAATTATTTTTTACTACAAAACATTAAAAGGATCTAAAGATTTCTTGCTGATGTAGTAAAAAAATTATGAACACTGAAAACAAACTTGTGAAAACTGTTACCGATTCAGCAGTCCTTATTGGATTAGCAGCTTTAGTTGGATATGTAGCTAAAAAAGCCATGAGAGAATCATTTATGAACGATCCCTCCTCAAGCATTACAAGCTATGCCAAATGGGTGGTTGTATTGTCGGGTAGTATGTATCTTAAAACATATTTAGAGGATCAAAAGATTTTACCGACCTAAAGGGGAGGAACCTCAAATTAAAGATTTATAGACCTGAGCGAAGCGAAGAAATATGGCAACAATAGCAATGATGTTAGGCGGGGCTGTATTAAATGCAACCGCCTTTGTTGGTGGATCATATCTTGCAAAATATCTTTCTGGTGATGAAACAAATGCAGAGCGAATAAGACACGATAAGGCATTAGAAAAATATCAAAAAGATTACGCTGAATATCAGGAAAATAGACAGAAACTAATTGATTGGGAAATTAAGAAAAAGGATGAAAAATATCAGGCATCAAAAAATCTTTCAAAAACGGATGAAGCTTTGAAATTATATAGTCAAATGAATGAACCAAAATTCTCTGATTATTATAGACCAAGTGAAAATCAAAAGATGGGTGAGATGGTATATGTAGGCGGTGGTATGTTGGCTTTGGGTTATATGGCTAGTAAATTCTTTTAGTTAATTGCGTTCCAAGCC
Source organism: Ricordea florida (assembly GCA_949710005.1). Classification (NCBI taxonomy): domain Eukaryota; kingdom Metazoa; phylum Cnidaria; class Anthozoa; order Corallimorpharia; family Ricordeidae; genus Ricordea; species Ricordea florida. The sequence continues at coordinate 19,144,876 of OX453287.1, forward strand.
TAAAGGGTCTAAAGATTTCTTACTGATGAGTAAAAAATCATGGAAGAAGAAGAACCATTAATACCAAAATTTGAAACAACTGATCTAGACGATGATGATAAAGAAACAATTCAAATGGAACCAATATCATCCACCACTAGGGTAATTAACCCTGATGATGCGGTGGCAGAAACATCGTTTGGTGGTGTGAGAGTTGATGATAAAGAACCTCCGCCTATTAATGAAAGTAAAGAAGACAATAGGCCGCGAGCTTTACAAAAGATAAAAGAAAAATTCTACAATTTCGACCCACTAAATTCACCATTCAGTGCAAGAATCGATGATGTGGGAAGGGTGTGGGTTAGATTGACTGATCGAGTTGATAATAGGGAGCATTTACTAATTGACTCTAATGGGGATTTAGTAAAAAATTATGAACTACTTCCTGTTAAAATTAAGAGAGCACTTGGTATTGATTCTCAGTCACTTATTATAAATAATGATGATCTTTCATCACAATTGAATGAAAAAAATAAAAAAATTAGGGATTTAAATAATGAAATGGTCGAGTTAAAATCACTTTTAGAAAAAGGTAAAAATGATATGGAAATAGAAGAGTTGAAAGCTATTATTGAAAAACAACAAACCAGAATTGCGAAAACTGAAAGCTATTTGAATGAGTCTGATAAATATAAACTATTTGCTAAAGAACAGATTGATAAACTTAGAGTTGAATTGAATAGATACAAAGATGAAATAAATAATTATAAGAAGCAGCAATCAAATTTAACAATTTTAGAACGCGGTAAAGAAAGATTACAAGCTAAAGTTGATAAATTTCTAGAACTATCAAGAAAGAGTATTATTTACAACCAAGAACAATTAGATGATATTGAGAGTAAAAATGAAGAAATAATTAAAAATCTTCCATTAAGAGAGAGGTTAAAGTATATATTCAAAAAGTATGGTTTTACAGTATTTGCAGTTGTGAGTGCTGTTGGTGCAATTATTGGAGTTATAGTTTCTAATCTTTCCAAAGGTCTATCCACATTAGGTAGGGGTGTAGGTAATGGGTTTAAAGCTATTGGTAAAAAACTCGGCGAAATATTACCTGGAATGGTTGGGGCGATTGTAAGCTTTCTTTTCAAAACAGCAGGTGAGGTTATTGGATTTTTAGGTAAGAATGCTTGGCTTTTGATAATGGCTGTAGTTCTATATTTTGTGGAAAGTATAAAGAAGAGTAGATAGCCTGGCCGTATCTATTTAAAGATATCATGTTGATCAGTAAATGCAATATATGGACGAGTATAATAAAATTTATCCTAATGCGCCTGTTAATTCAGGCCCGAGTTCCTCATTTCAGACTGTTAATTTCAGACTACAAAAGTCATGCGAAGTACTACAAAATCTTGAGAAGGAAATTAAACATTACGAAGATATTAGGAAAAAGTATAATCGGGCGAGAGGTATATTTACAAAAATAAGTGTTTGTAGTGGAATAATTTCAGTTATCCTCTCTGCAAGTGGATTGAGTACCTCTCTTACTGGTTTTGGTGCTGTTGTTGGTATCCCATTAGGTGTTGTTGGCGGATTTTGTGGGGTAATATCGGTTGGATTCGGTTCGGCTTCTAAAAAACTTTCACATAAAGTTAGTAAACATGAACAGACAGTTTCTTTGGCAAAAGCAAAAGTAAACACTATTCAAGACTTGGTTTCAAAGTCACTAAAAGATAACGCTAGATCCGATCAAGAATTTTCATTAATTTTATCAGAGACGGATAAGTTTGAAAAACTAAAACTCGAAATCCGGCAGAAAAACAGGAAAGATACAGAAAAAAACTTAAACATGAATCAGTTAAGAACAGAGGTTCGAGCGGAAATTATAAAGGACCTGACCGAAGGGAGGGTAAGAACCGGTCCCGAACTTGGAAATTTTCATATGAGAGAACGCCAGTAGGATGGAATTGTTATGCTGGTATTAGAAAAGAGGTGATTTAAAAGCAACATGTTATGAACAAAAAATGTCATTATTCAATGATTTCAGAAATAAATATCCAAAGGCTGATCAAAGTCAATTTGAATTTGTATCTGATTCGTATGGTGGATATATTAAATGGAAAGTTGATGGTACAACAATAATGTCAAATGATGATCCTACTGGAAAAACATGGACTGATAATCTTTCTAATAATTTGAAAACATTATTATGGCAAGATTTAGGATTAGAAAATAAAGTTAAGGTTAGTTCATTTCCAAAGAGTTTATCATTTACAAATCAATCTTATCCAATACCTGGAGTTAAATTTGATGACATGGCCCCCGATGTAACAAAAATGCTAAACTTTTTAGATATATATGTTTCAGATACAAAGAAATTCACTGCTCCTATGAGAAACATATTTAAATCACAAGTTATATCATTTTATAGCGGTAAAGAGAGCAGAACTTGGTTGAATAAACCTAATATTAATCATTGGCCTCAACAACTAAATATGGCTGTATGGTGTGCAACATCTGGATGCGGTGTAAGCCTTATTGAAAGTTTAAATTATCCAAAAGTTATTAGCAGTTTTATGAAGTTTCATGTGTATTTCACAATAAGAAGAATATTGTATGAAATGAGATTACCATTGCCAGGCGAACAAACTTTTTCTTTGAAAAATAACCCCTATAACAAAAATGCATATAATCGATTATGTGCTGAATTTGGTCTTAGTAATAATCAAGACTTTAAGGGATTAAATAAACCTTTAGCAGACTTTAGATTTAAAGGCGGAACAAACGGTGGATTGGGAGATGTATACATTAATTACGGTAAAGGATACATACCTTCAGGAGAAGTTCATGGTAAAGGAGGAGGAGATCAAAATGTTAGAATTATAAGAAATTATGATCCTGAAGCTAATATATGGCCGAGCGATTCAGCAAAATTTTCAGATGATGGAGGGAAGAAAATAGATGGTAATTTAATCTCATTGCTCCGAAATATTGAATTTGAGGATTACAAATATGCCTGGTTTATCCCAACAAGAGGACATGGGCTCACTAAAGCCGGACTTGGTAGATTGAATCGATCCGCTGAAGCTTTTGTTTACTGTATATTGGGAGCGCAAGTCAACACTAGAAATTCTATTTATGGTAATGGTGGAGGAGCGATCGAGACTCAACAAGAATTCTTAGCCTTATTTGAAAGTATTGTGATCGAGAATGACATTTCTAGTTCTATCCAAAGATATCAATTAGCTGTACAAGAAGCAAAATTACGGCTTGATTTAGCTATTGCTCCAGGTTTGTGGTTGATGCCAAGTAATATGATAATCAACACTGAAAGCGTGACTGGTTTTAACAACAAACTCATGAAAGCGAGTAATAATATGAATTTTGGTGTGAATAATTCCCTAAACACTGAAGCAAAACAAGTTGGAATAAGCCATAACATGGGATCTTCAAAGTTAAAGCTACCTCATAGAACTGAAACGAATAAAACCCCGAAGGAACCAAAACCAGACTCGACAAAACAGGAAATCCGCAGTACCAGCTCCGCTGAAAATAATATTGACTCAACGCAGCATGAAAAGAATATATTAGCATTGACAGTTGTTGCGGGTGGATTAGCGTGGTTTCTATTTCGGTAGTTCATGAGTATTTCACGTGATTATGATTGTTTGCAAATTAGTGTTCACGTGTAGAACAATAGATTGCATACTTTTACGACATAGCAACAAGCAAAATGTAAAGTGGTTTTAGAATTGAAAAGTAGATTTTATGTTTACTTTAAAAAGGCCGGTTTCTAACGTCGCTCAGGAATGTGATTACGTCAATGCAAATTTTTGTTATGTAACACTGGCTTGCGTTATATAACTTAATGTTTTACGAATGTCGTTATATGGTCGATTATAGAAAATTTAAAAAGATGAATATTGTGTAATCAAACAAAATGTTAAGCATAACAATGTATGAGGCAGAGAGTAGGATTTATTTAGATCCTCCTCTTAAAAATCTTCGGGAGATACAACTATTGGCTTGTAATATACAAGCCAAACGATTGATTAATTTTAAGGATAAACAGATAATATTAAATGATAAGAATCAAGCCGTCATAATAATTCATCCCGGCACCTATTCGCTTCGTAATATTCAATCAATATTTCTTAATGATCCTGATGTGGAGAAGATAACAATAATTGAGACTGATACTGTTGACTATCTTTATTCCAATAAAAATTTTAAAGTTAAACTTACGAGAGGTTTGGGGTTTGGCTTAGGCGTTCCTGATGTCATAAATCCTGGTAAATTATACCCCATAAATATTCAGATTAAGGAGCCGCTGAGACTTATGTGTAGTATAGTTGATAATAAGTTTTCATATATGAATAAAACCAAAAATGGAGAACTTGTAAAACTGTCACCATCACACCTACTTGCAAACATACCCTCAAAGGATTATCCAACAATTCCAGTTCGAAAATATGATACTCTAATAAACCATTTTGATTTAGCCATTTTAGACAATGAATGGAAAAAACTTGATCTTAAGGGATCTCCCATAACTTTTAGTTTAAGATTTAGTTAAATTTTGTTATATAACCATTTTTTGGGTTATACAACATAAATTAAAATTTGTATTACTACTTTCATCCCTTCAAACATTTTTTGTATTTTTACTCCGTTTGTAGTAAATTCTCTCATTACCGATGGGGCATCCCCCAATAAGTAACAAATTTTAAAACCAAAAAATGCACACTTATCTGATGCAAAATTATTTGGATCAATATTTAAATAATAATTCTCTTCTATACAAATTGAAAAATCTTTACTTACTTCATTAAAGAAATCTTTTGAACGTATTTAATAGTTAATAATTTTATATTCATCTTTTTATTTTACATTCTCTACAATGCACCTTTTGTTTTTTATGTTCACATATTTGTGTTCCTCCACAATCTTTACAATGAGTTTTCTGTTTTTCATGTATACAAAATTTTAATCCTTTACATTCTTTGCAACAATACTTTATTTTTTCGTGAATACATATTTGCGACCCGCCGCATTCTTTACATCTATACTTAATTCTATCATGATCACATATTTGTGTTCCTCCACAATCTTTACAAAAAGCTTTAATTTTTTTATGTTTACATATTTGCGAGCCGCCGCATTCTTTACAATAATCCTTAAATCTGTTGTGTTTACATATTTTAGAACCATGACACTCTTTACATTGTTGTTTTTGTTTATTATGTTTGCATATTTGTGACCCCCCGCACTTTTTACAAACACATCTTTGCTTATTGTGTTCACATATTTGAGACCCTCCACACTTTTTACAGTTCGACTTATATAGTTCGTGTTCACATATTTGAGACCCGCCACACTTTTTACAGTGATATTTATACCTTCCATGAATACAGTAATAAAAATAATGTTTTTTAATTTTTTTTTCATTAAAAACATTATTTTTTATAGGTTTTGCGCCCTCTTTTTCATATTTTTTTTCTTGAGTTTCTGAAATATTATCTAGAGCTGTATAAATTTCCGGAATTTTACGCAACTCTTTGATAATTTCATTTTTATCCAATTTTTTACCTTTTTCTTTCATAATTTTATTTAGCTGTTTTACTATCAATCTTTTTAAACTTTCACCATTTTCATCTATAGCTTGTTTTAGCTGTTCTACAAGATTTGATTTTTGTTTCTTTTCCATTTTGATACTATAAATATTCTTTTAAACTAATATTATCAATTTTTTTTTCTTCAATCCTTGATAAATACTGTTAAATTTTTCACACAAAATTTCTGAAAATCAAAATTGCACTAGAATCAACAATTTTTTAAATTTTTTAAAGTTGATTTTTTAAATTTTTAAAGTTGCGCTAGAATTTTAAAGTTGATTTTTTTAATTTTTTTTTAAATTTTTTTTTAAAATTTTTTAAAGTTGATTTTTTTAATTTTTTTTTAAATTTTTTTTTTAAATTTTTTAAAGTTGATTTTTTTTAATTTTAAAGTTGCGCTAGAATTTTAAAGTTGCGCTAGAATTTTAAAGTTGATTTTTTTAATTTTTTTTTAAATTTTTTTTTTAAATTTTTTAAAGTTGATTTTTTTAATTTTTAAAGTTGCGCTAGAATTTTAAAGTTGCGCTAGAATTTTAAAGTTGCGCTAGAATCGGCCATATACTACTACTGGGCCTGAGAAGAGGGGTACTTGAAAAAATTTAAGTTTTGGACAATTTCTCACCCAGCCCCCTCCCCCAGTTAAATAGCGAACGGTCCCTTATCGCATGACTGTTTCCACATGATCGCCCCGATCGCTTGGGAAAATTTCCTGCAACAGGGATGATTCTTACGGCAGAGACGATTATATGGAAACCAGGACAGTTAGATCAGGACCTACGAGAAACGGGCCACAGAAATCGGCACTGATCCGCCTGTGAAATAAAACAACACAGCCCCGGAGGGGTGAGTGAAGTTTGTCATACAGAACAAAAGCGCTTGTTTATTCTGACAACAGAGGTGTCTAAATGCCCCACTAAGTATGCATAAATTAGCGTAGTGAAGCTCACAGCGTCTTGTAGCCATGTTCGTGATTCGTTGTGAAAGTTCTTTGCCGATTCACTGGAAAACTGATGTGCGATAACAAGGGGAACGCGCAAAACCTAAATCTCTGTTTTGCAAGAGGGAAGGAACACCATTGAAAATGACTGAAGCAACCGAAACGAGACGCAAAGAGCAACTACAGGAATTTCAACGAAATGCACATCGATTGCTATCGGAAGATGATCGTAATTATTTACACTATACACTCAAGGAATACCAGACTTATAAGTCGGTGGAAAAACTTGTAACCGCTTTGAAATCTTGCCTTGATACCCCGAGAAAACTGGACCTGCTTACAGATATTCGCAATCTAATACCATTACCACATTTGAGCAAGTTCGATGCCTTGGCTCCTTATAGTGCAATGGCTCATCCTTTGAAACTTCCGAACCAGGCGAACAAAAATCGGAAAACACAAAGTCTTCCTCACAATTATAAAAACAGCGAACTTCGGTCGGTTGAAAGGAGTTCTTCTCCGAAAAGTGAAGGTTCTTTTAGAGTAATTAACCTCGTTAAATCTGCTCCTGGAGACAGTTTAGGGTTCAAGATTTGTGGTGGACGCGAGAGCGACAGTGCAGTTTTCATCGCTGAAGTCGAGAAAGATTCTTTTGCTGCGAAACAGGGAATGCAAGTCGGAGACAAGATCATTGAAGTCAATGGAATAGATTTTGAAAAGATTGCTAAGAGTTCGGCTGAGAATCTCCTACAGTCAATGAAAAAAATCAAAATTGTTGTTAAGTCTGGTGGAACTGTTCCAGAGATTGAGTTCGCTAACTCGTGGTAAGTAGATTAATAGTTTGCGTCGTACAAATTTGTGGTTAATGTTTCCTTATCACATTTTCTTTCGCCAATTAACTTTCTGGCTTATGAAGTCCAAAGCGAGTCTTTCAAGTTATATTCCATAAGCAAGTTGTTTTTGTTCTTCAGTTTTGTGAGTTTATAAGCAAAACTACAATACACGATCTACATTCACACGCGAGCGTTTTCACGTTTTGTTGTTGTAAGTTTTTTTATATCCTTCCTTTCCCTAGACGTTTTATGTGTTTTGATTCGTATTTTCGTTTCAGATTTGGCTGGTTATTCTTGTTCTATATATTATATACGGCAGTATTTAGAGATTGTTTCACTTTGTTTGTTTGCGTTTTTATGCTTCTCTGCTATATTGTGTCATGAGAGATACCTCGACCCGACGCTGACCTTAGAGATTTTATTTTATGGACGTGAAAGTAATCAATGAAAACTCATTCTTTTATTGTTTTTTTCGTTTATGTTTAAATATCATCATACTGTGCACTTATGTATATAGACGGTTTTTCCCGAACCATGTTAGATTTCACGTAGCGTATGCATATGCTGATGCGTTCGACTGTTTCTGAAATGAATACACGCGACGCTTCCATGGAGAAAATAAAATTATCTTCGAGTGAATACCTTGATATTTGACTCCTGGGTCCAGACATTATTTATTCACATTTGGAGTTTGATGGAGAAAAAATTAGACTTTTTATCAACAAACTTAACTTGTTTTACGAAATCGAATCATTCTGTTTATGCTCTGATTTTCATTTTGCTACTCTAGTTTATTTCTCTTTTGCACGTCATTGAACCATTCACTAAACTTGCCATTCTTTTCTCTGTCAGTAACAACTTCGTAACAATTAGCATTGTATAATGCATTGGAACTCAGCGAGACCCAATTAAACTATAATGATATAGGTTTAGGTAGACTAAAAATTTTTAAAGCGTTTTTATAAGAATTGCCTTTGTTTCTTTTGACACACGAAACTCAAGGCTCACAGGTTTGTTTATAAAACAATTGCTTTTGCCACCTGTTGTGGTCTGTTGTAGATCATAGTTTGTGGTTTGTTCAAATTTTGATTAGTTCCAGAAATTGTTATCAATAATGAATAACTTTTACAAACCCTTGCTCCCTAGTAAATTGGACTTACATTTAGTGACTGAACATAATTATTAGAAATGTTTTTGTAGAAATTAAATAATTCAACATCCAGATTTTCTCAGGCAAACCTTTAAAATTATTAGTGATTTTATTACAGACCAGCTTAGTATTTATATGCTAGTACAGTGAACATGTACAATTCAAACTCTTTTCTTCTGCAGTAATCGCAGCTTTCCATAAAATGAGCTAGTGTACTTTGCACAGTAAATATGAAACATTGTTAAACTCACAATACTATAAGAAGGATTTAGAAATTTTTTGACTTAACAATTTTGACATCAAATTCTTATAAGAATATTCACTTAGATTTTAGTAATGAAAGGTCAATTTTCGATTACATAAAACATATAACTGTACTTAACAGCTTTCCAAGCAACTACCTTCTGTATTTTTTCTGTCCCATCAAGGGGTCACAGGAATGGAAAGGTTGTACAAAATGGTTCAGCAGAGGAGGACAGCCTACAGGTAATTTAAATGTTTATTCTGTCATCTGTGATGATAAATGATTATGATGTTAGTGATGGAGCTGTTTTCAAGTGTCTGTAAAAGACAGAGTTTGAAAAGAAAATTTTAAGCAGGCACCTGCCCAAAATTATCAGCGGAAGCTGTTATCAGCAATTTAGCCTTGTTGGTAAATACTCCAAGTTATGACACTTTTATTTATAATTGGTATTGGGAGGTGAAGGAGGTGGCACTATACAGCTGGTTGATTTTTGAGTTTGATCATCTGGGTTTACAGGTAAGTTGTTCTGAAAAATAACTGTTGTTGACTATACAGCTGGTTGCTTGCTTCCATTGAAGCATTTGGTCAGAAAACCAAAATCAATTTGGAAGTGGTTATTCTGGATAATCAAAAGCATGAGAAAAGCACACAAGACAACGGCTAGGTGCTCCGATGAGAGTTTCAAGCAAACTTGACACCAGAAGCAGAGCAACTGTCTATAAGGCTCAGGCACGCAGTGTAATGGAATATGCATCACTGTCCTGGATGAGTGCCAGTCCGACCACTCTTGGATTACTTGACTCAATTTAGAGGAAGGCTCTGCGCATCATACATGTAGGTATCAGTGAAGAGGAAGTAAGATCCAAGCTGAATATGTCATCTCTACATCAAAGACATCAAGTGGCAGCAGCAACCGTTGTCTATAAGTTACATAACAACTTGTGCCCACCAGACCTGAAAGCCTTACTTTCTGAGCCATACGTAGTTAGGAGAGCTATTTGCTCCTGCTTGTCAATGTCTTATCATGCCCTGACAGTGCCCACCTCCAGAATTGTCTTTACTGGAATTAACGTCATCCACACTGCAGTTAAAGTTTGGAGCAGCTAACCTGATGATGTGATTGACAACATCTCAGACAAGGGCACATCGTCCTTTAAGAGTAGAGTACATATAAAGAATCTTATCTCAGGTGCCTAATGCTGTAAGGTCGTCCAGGTCAGACTTCTAGATCTGCTTCAGGTTGGTGCTCTAGACCTACCTCAGGTCAGAGTTGTCAAGACCTACTTCAGGTCAGACATGCTAAACCTATTCAGATCGGTCATCTAGGCCTGGCTGGTTGTCAGCACCCTCCCTCATGAGCGCTTTTATCTTCAAAGCTGCAGTGAACCATTGATTGCATCATATGGACTCTTCTTTATTGTCCTGATGCCTATATTAGTTTTTGACCCTTGTGGTCTTTCCACATGGGCTATTGTTCACCGTAGAATTATAAAGAAAGACATGTACCATCATGCTGTAGATGGTTTTAGTTCCCTTTTCTGATGGTTGCGAATATGACCTGAGTTTCTTTAACCAAAGAGCTTCATGAAGTATATGAGCAGTGTGAAACCACCAAGACATCCAAAAGATTTACATGGATTTCAACTCACAAATAGAAGGTAATGTTGACTGTTACCCCTTCAAAGACTTGGCCTTGAAGGACTTAATCTCCAATGTATTGTACACAGTGTAAAATTATTAATAATTATTATTATTTTTTTACTACCAGAACACCACATTTTTACTGTGGTTGTGCACCTATGAGCTAGTTCTTTTTTTTGTTTCTTGATTTTACCTGTTTTATTGCTTTCAGGCGAGCAGTGGTAGTGGCAGTAATGCAGGCATTACACTTCAGCACAATTCACATTTGTTGGATTCTGCCGATGAGAGAAAGGTGAATCTCTCTGTTGAGTCAACACCAAATGGTTTTATTGGCTTCAACTTGCGTGGTGGGATTGAATATGGATTAGGTTTATATATTTCAGGGTAAGTTTGAAATTCTACAAATTCTTATGTACAGTTTAACAATAATTATACAACTTTTTGTGTCAATGTTAATACAATATCAAGAAAATGGATGTTGAGAATTAGGCGTGCAATCATGCTGAGGTTCATGAGTTGATTTAAGGCCAAATTGTTTAAACTGGTAAATAAGGAATTGTATGTCACTTGTTCAAGAGAAATTACTGCTTAGATCTTGGAAGTGAAAGCGATCACACTCTTAGATGTGGTCAATATACAACAACTGCTTGTTTCAAAATTAATACAATACCAAAAAAAATGGAAAGTGAAAATTGGGCACATTTTCAACCTGAGGTTCACAAGGTGATTTAACACCAGATTCTCACAATTGGTAAACAAGGAAATGTATGGCACTCATTCAAGAGAATTGCCGCTCAGATCTTGGGAGTGAAAGGGTTAAGTATATTAAAATCAGTTCTACTGCCACTTCCTTCTCCGAACTAAATAAATATGCATCTGCATTAGTTAGGGCTTCCTGTGTAGTAAATCTTGAGTTTTCTTTGTGAAAGTTGTCACTATACACTTCATCCCAGTGAACCATGTGCACTAGAACCATGCATGCACAAAATTTAGGACCTAAGCAGCAATTTGCCCAAATTACAGCATGGGTGTTCCCATTTAGGAAGAGTAAGTAACAAGCCAGGGTGCATTTAGTTTAGGTTACACCAAAGATCTTTGGCGTGGGTTTTAAAATTTTGCGGCATACCGGAATACATTTTTGAAGCCGGCTTGCCATAACCAGGGTCTATGTGGAATGCACCCTGGGTAACAAGTCGAAGGGCAACTTGAATTGATATCTTGTGTTGGGCTGTGGCAACTTTTGAAAGCACTAATTCGTTTATCTTTATCTGTAGATGAAAGGAAAAGGCTCCTTCAAGACTAACTTTGGCTGGTTTTTGTTTTCTGTAGAGTTGACTCAGGATCTTTAGCAGAAGAAGCAGGATTCAGAGTCGGGGATCAAATTATGGAGGTTAATGGAAAAAGCTTTGAAAACATCAGACACAAGGAGGCTGTAGATTTCATCAAGTCCCAAAAACACATCATAGTCACATTAAAGGTAATCTCACTTTAATTATATTAATTTGTTTTGCTTGAAATAAATTGATATCATAATAATGAATATTGCAGTACTAGGGATTGTGCTCAACACACTCTGTCAATCAAAGGCAGTTAACCTTAGTGACATGTTATTACGATCCTGAAGATATTTAATTTATTAAGGTTTGTTAGTTTTACTATTTGTGAAGATTTTTTCCACTTCCTCCTGTTGAAATGTCTATCAATATCAAGCTCACCCTACCCTGAATAGTTTGTTTGTTTACCAGCAATAACTGACTCAAGATTGTACTTGAGTCAGTTATTGCTGGTAAAATAGGGAACTGTTTTAAGTGTCAACAGAAATGTACAATTTTGTCATTTCAGGCAGTTGGAAAGCTACCGGAAGCCAGACATTATCATTCAGAGATCAGTTGGGTGTATCCAGATGGAACAGTTGTTTTAGGTATGTACACTACTAATAATAATTAAGCAAATAATTAAGCAAAAGATCATTGTGGTTATGTGTGCAAAGATGATGGATATGTATGCAGTTACGAAGATAAGACCCGAAAGAATTCAGGCTTGAGCAGGATTTGAACCCACGACCTTGCAATGCTGGTGCAATGCATGCATGCATGCATTTTGTTTTTCAGAAGTTATTCAGAAGCAATTTATTATTGATTTTTATGCTTTCAGAGAGTAAGGAAACATTCACTAGGTCAATCTCAGCCCCAGTTTCTCCAATATCTTTGTTGGAGCTCAGCCATTCTAGTACTCAGTTTCCTGACCTTGACAGTGACATCCCAACAAGAGATACAACTAGTCCGAGACCAGAGTTGCGCGAAGCCTGTGTACAAACCCCTGAGCCATCACCTGAACCCCCTGTGCAAGGCAGTGAGGAAGTTATTCTTGTTAAACAAGAACCAGGTGATTTAGAAAGAACACAAAGTTCCAAAAGCTTGGCAACATCATCGACCAGCAGTGGAGGAGATTTTGAGAAAGGGAACTCCATTCGCTCAGCTTATTCATTTGAAAGTGTAAACAGTTCTAAAGAAGACAAAGACAAAAGATATTCAGTTTCTAGTGTCTTCAGCAAAGAGGAGGCCATTTTGAGCGGAAGTGATAGCGATTTGAATGACAAGAAGAAGGTGAAAAAGTCAAAGTCGTTTTTACAGAAGCATGGTGACAAAATTAAATCAAAGCTGAGTTTCAGGAAAAAGGGAAAACCAAGAGTGGAAGAGAGAGGTAGGATGGGCTGCATCATTTTTATTTAAGCTTTTTCCTCCCAACATCTGCATAGCAATTCTCTGTAGTGGGTGATGTGAACTTCCTAGAGTGTTAGTTAAGAAAATCTAATATTGGATCAAGTCATTGAATCAAGATTGGATTTGATCAAGGTGGATTTGGAGTTTTACATTTGTAGGGACCCACTTGGTGTTTACTGACGCAATGTTGTTACTTTCTAAGCCTGCCAAAAAAACGTACAGATGGGCCTGTTATTCAAATGGCGTCCAACTAAAGCGGTGGAAAAGTGTAAATAGCCCAGATTCAATGGATCAATATCAGTTTCTGGGCAACTGTGCACCTACCCCTCCCCTAATCCAACAAGTTATAATGAGTTAAAAAGTTAGCATTAATGTTGGTTTAGGTGGGGGGTAGGTGCACGGTTACCCAGAAACTGTTGGAGGCAGGATGGCCGAGTGGTCGCGGTATTTCAATGCGGTGACCCGGGTTCAAATCCTGCTCTGGCCACTACGTGGTGTTGTTCTGGGTATTAGTACCTGGTTCAACTCCTCGATCATCCTTGTAAAATAGCCAACTGGTCTGCCTCCCACCAGTTGGGATTTTTAACTATGTTGTATGTTGTATTTAATAAGTGACTCTGAAAAGCCCCCGTGGGGACGAGCCACTATATGTATGTATGTATGTATGTATGTATGTATGTATGTAAACTGATATTGATCCGATTCAATTTAGATTTTGTTACGTTCAATCTAAACCTCATTTGAATAACCGATCCACTGTCTGTTCTTGATAAACTTAATTTATGGCTGGTTGTTTCCTTTTCATTGTTGTTTATTTATTATTATAATTGTTTTTTTTGGGCTGGGTTACCAGAGATAAAGTAGTACTGTAATTTGTAATTCAAAATGCTTTTAATTTCAATTTTTTCTACCTGATCCTGTCTTTCCTAATATAACTGTTACTTATTGAATTATAATTGATAAATTAAAGCTGTTTTTACATTAAATGTTAATCATATTCAACTCCATTCAATTTTTGTTTAGTCGTATTTCCAATTCAATTCTGTAAAGCTATACAGAAGTCAGGCAGGGTAAATTTCTAATCAAACTGAAAACAAAGTGACTCCCTGTTTATCATACTGTTCTCAAAAAACAGCTTCTGAAATATTCTTAAGATTTCCATTTTTAAATATGGTCAGACTGAAATGATATAATGATATAGTTAATGTGCTTTTAGAAAATAATTATTATCAATTTATTTTTAATCTGTCTCACATTCGTCATGTCATAGCTGACCAATCAAAGTCAATTTCTTAATACATCATTAGTAGTAGAGCCCATAAAGTGGTGAAGGTTAAAATTGGCAACAAGTTATGATGACTCTATTCCTTTATCACTTAATATCTAAAAAAGAAGTAAACATGAAATTAAATGTCCTTTGTGATAAAGTTTATGTGCTAGTAACTGCAAGTACGGTAAACAAAACCTTAATATAAAGACCATTCATTGAAAAAGAAACGTGGTAGCCCAGTATTTTAATTTGTGAGTTTTGTATTTTGTCTTTTTTTGTTGTTGTTGGACTGCAACATCAGTTTATTGTGAGTTGCAGACATAAGACCCCAATTTTTGAGAAAGGTTTTGGTATTCAATTGATGTTAGGTGGCTCAACAAGACAGCAAATGCTGGTATATATTGAAGAGAAAGCTAAGAAGATTCTGGTGGTGGATGAGTATAATGCCATTATAAGACACATTAAACAGGTAAATATCAACTTCTCATGTCACTGTATTATTGTACCATTATGAAAGAAATAGAAAATGGCTACTTTGAATTTACTTGTATGCAGGCTGAATTGTAAACTGTTGAAGTATTGCATGGCATAATTCACAATGCTATTTGGTTAATTTCAACAATGTCAGTGCCAGCATGCTTTTCAGTAATGTCAGAGATGGGAAACGGTGCAGAAATTTGCAATAATATTTGTCACTCATTACTATTGCACTCATTAAACCAACAAAGTGTTTTACTGATCAGTTTATGTCATTGGAGAGTTGAAAATGTTGACAATTTCCAAAGTCTGTTGCCTTTTCCAAAAAGGCCCCCATTAAGAGGCAGCTCCAATCAAATCTTGGCAGGTATTTATTCCAGAAATCAACTCAGAGTTTGTCTGGACAAAGTTTTTTATTTAGTCACAGGAATAATAGAAAATGAAATTTCGGATACTAGAAAATAATTTAAAATGTTTCTAAGGGTGCTCCCCTCAAATCCATTTTGGAGGCTCATGCATCCTCTTGGTGTACCTACAGTACTAGTGAGAGTAACACCTTTGACAGTGCAGCACCCAGTGCATTTAACTGTTCTTTCTTGATATTCTTTGATCTAGGATAAGTAACATTCAAAATAGCCACCACCTAGTTAACAAGGTGTATTCCTTAAGTATCAACCAATCCTGCTTTTTTGTTTTGAAGTACCAAGACGACTCAGACGTGGAATCTTTTGTTAATAAACTGATAGCCATTCTTGACAAACCTGAGAAGGCTCTT
>OX453287.1:19165516-19193016 GCA_949710005.1 Ricordea florida
CGAAAGACCCACGTCGTCCAACACGCTTCTAGTGCCAGATCGAGTAGCTTCGGAATACAAGGACGACGACGACGACGACGACGTCAACGAAGGTGCGAAACTTTCTTCGAGCTCGACCGTGGGCTTATCGATTACTGTTCCAGTGATTTCGGTTTCCGATTCGACCCCGGCTGCCCCAGTGATGATACTTCTTTCAAAAAAGAGGACAAGTTTAGGTGAGGTGTTTGCTATTTTAGACCAAAAAAAGGTTTCTTGCTTTCAGGCTGAAAGCTTGTATCTTCATTTACATTGGACTCATGTTTCGTAATATCTGTTTGAAATATACTTTTCCTCGTTTCGTTAATTTAGAATTTTTGTCGACTTAATTTATATAATTTATTATTATTAATATTTATCAATGTTAATGCATTGTTATTAATTTAGTATTATTATTGTTATTAGTAGTAATAGTAGTAGTATTATATGTATTCAATTATAAAATAACTCAGATACAAATCGCTCGCTGATTGGTCGAAAACCTATTAGTTATTGTGCCAGTAAACCCACAGAAAAGAGAAACATTTTCTGTTTTTCTAATAAAGTGCACGAGAAGAACTTGTAAATTTCTCGCCTGCGACTCGTGATTTACAAGCTCTTCTCGTGTTCTCCTAGCAATCCCACGTGGTTTATTACGCCAGTGAACCCAAAGAAACTGCGGTTTATTGCTTTTATAAACTAACTTTAAATATAAACAGAAAATGCTAAACAGATGGAACGCTCCTGGTTAAACTTGCAAGATTCTCACTCCTAAGTATCTTTTTTGAATGTACTTTTATTTCCATGACCTCATTGATTCAACACTCTTGACGTCATTGATTCAACGCTGTGACGTCACTGATTTAACGCTGATGACGTCATAGTCATGAGAAAATACCAGAGTTAAGCTTCTGAGTCACCTTTCGCTCTCGTACTTTTTTAGAATTTGTCGTGCGTTTATAATTGAAATGATGTGCTGAGCATTTTTGGTCATGTTATTTCTTTTAGGTATCAGTATTTCTGGAGGAAAGGGCTCCAAAACTCAACCGGAGGTACGAGTGGAAAAAATCTTCCCTGGTGGCGCTGCCGCCGACGACGGAAGGCTCCAGGTAAGAAGGGGATTTGTTTCCAGAACCAAAAATGCAGTTCAATCAGAGATGAGAAACATTTGTAGAGGTGAAAAGATTCATCTCTCTCTCTCTCTCTCTCTCTCTCTCTCTCTCTCTCTCTCTCTCTCTCTCTCTCTCTCTCTGCGTTCGCTCAGGCACTCGAACACTCACTCGATTCCGATTAATTTTTTCATTAAACCGCATTAAACAGTGCTCTCTAACCTCCCCTGCTAAGTATTAGTTTTGTTGAAATACGTCTATCAACTTTTGGAGGGGACGAGAAAGGTGTGAATCTTTTACCCGATAACGCGTAGAATATAAGCGGCGCGAAGATAGATTGTGTTTGAATTCCTAGTGGAGTTGAAAGGTGGAAAGTTGTTAAGCTAGGAACGCTAGCGGCGGAAATGGACATCGAAATCCTAAACGGGACGCTGTTCAAATTGAAACCGCCAAAGCTACGATGGTTGAAAGCGACGATACCGTGGACGAATCGTTCAATTAATTTTTGCCAGATAACGTGGATTGAAGCGGTTCGATGATGGTTTTTGGCTCAATGCCTTTAGTGGAATTAAAATGTTGCTTTCACTAGCGGCGGAAATAGCAATTGATATCAATGATTTCATTAACGCGACGATGCTGCGATCGAAATCGTAAAATGCTACGATGGTTGGAAGCGACGATATCAATCGACTTTGGATAATTCGTTCAGGGGGAAAAATGTAACAGGGAATGAAAGGTGTATCATCTGGAAGCTGTCGTACTATCTTAGTTTTTACCACAATTACTACTAATCTCGCAATCTGATTGGCTAATTTGCCGTTGTCGATAAGAGTCTAGACAACGCTACTCGCGTCAGTGTGTCACGTAAAGCAATAGCCAATCAGAAGCGCTCATTTTGGGGAATAAACCAATCAGATTGCGAGAAAGTTATAGGCAACGCTTGATCTTTCTTTGTGTCACGATGTTGGTCACGCTCTGAAAAAAACATTTTCTTTGACGCTCTTTAACGTTGCTATTGTGGTAAAAAACAAATCGAATGTGGTTTAGCGTTGTCTGTACTCTCATTATCGACAACGAGTACGCGTCATCACAGTGGTCAAAATTTGTCGTCCACAACATTTTGACCTCTGTGATGACGCGTACTCGTTGTCGATAACAGACGTGTTTTTCAGAGAATAGCAGTTATATACTTACACGTCTGTCTATTGTAGGTTTGCCGTCCACCACTCGAGTTTTGGACCAATTGATGTATCGATGCTTTTTGTATCTACGGGTTTCCTGTGGAAGCTGTAGATACTATACTATGATATACTGTGATGTACTATGACATACAATGATTAACATCCGTAACTAGCATTAGAACCTTTTGGGAAGTAATCGCATTGTTTCGGTTGCTTTCGTTTTTTCCGATTCAATTTACCGGGCTCCGATATCCTCCGATCTTTTTGTCTATCCCGTGGCCTACGTAGCCGGTATTCTAGATTCTTTTCCTCTTTCTTGTTTTTGCCCTCTCCCCTTCTCTGCACAGCATAGTTTGAAACGTCAACGTTGGTAGTGAGCCATCCCGTAGATACACGCTGCCCTAGACTGCCTAATTTTCGTCTTTTTTTTTTGTCAGAGTGGAGATCAAATTTTGTCAGTTGATGGTGAAAGTCTCCTAGACGTGACGCACGCTGAAGCTGTTGACGTCATCAGGAGATCCTACAACAACAAGACAAAAGACGTCATGGAAATTGTGGTCATCCCCAAGCAACAGTAAAACAGATCATGTAAATCATTAAATATTAATCCTGCATACTCATGCAAGTGTGTATAGGCTGTACAGAAATTTAAGTGAAGGGTACTGATCGCAGTTCCTCCCCTGTCCCATCCCCGCGCTTGTCCGCTGAGGCTTTGTCACGGTAGCCTCCCATGCAAACGCTCTTAGGGGTTCGTCACGCGTTCCTACCCCACTCATTCGTGGGGTAGGAACGCGTGACGAACCCCTAAGAACGTTTGCATGGGAGGCTATTGTCACGGCAGATGACGAACCACAGCGTTGTGTGACAGAGACTTGTATAGCTTTACAGCGCACCCTCTGTCACGCAATTGCGACTAAAATGTCACACTGAACCGTTTTAAAGAAAAACTTGCGCGAGAGCCGAGGCAAATCACGTACTTACGTAATTCTTCGTATGTTGAGCAATATACAGAGTAGTTTAACGTGCCTAAAACTACATCATGAATTCCCAATATAATCAGTTAATATGATCAGGATCAGGTAGTTGAGCCAGTTACGCAGTCAAAGCATTCTCGAGGTATAAAAGAAGTGCACTGCTGTTTGTTTTTCACGTCGAGGGATAACACTCTTCTCTACGAGGATTGTTGTTTTTGCTTCGAAGCAAGATGAATACTTTAATGTCTGAATACTTTAAAAAATGAAGCGCTACTTTTTGCTAGAGGCTTTGTAAATTATAGCTTAGCCATGCAGTTGTTTTATGTTGACGTTTTAGATTTTTCATTCACTATTTAAGTTTTCGTCTTCACTTTTAGAATCTAGTGGGGTGCAGGAGAACCGGCCCCCTTCCTACCTATCCACGGTGCATTCCCCGCCCCACCCCCTCTTGAAGTAGATTAACAATCCATCCCTCCCTCCCCCCCTGCGTGTTAAGTTCCCGTTAAGGCGTCAGTTTTTTTCTTTTATCTACAATTTTCTTATTGTATGAACTACAATCGTTTTATCTAAATCCTCCATTTTATTGTATACCCGATCAGGGGGTAATGTTTAATTGTTTTGTTATATTTTAGTAAGTCTTTGGGTATAAACTTGTTTTCGCTAGCTTTTTTCTTCGTGATGATAGAAGTTTGTGGCTTGTGGTATAGTTGACGCTTCCAGGCCTTATAAGCCAGATTTTATACACAAATCGCAGAATGGTGCCGTGTGACAGAATCTTTATTCTTTCTGTGATTTTTTAAAATTACATTTAGAGTAATTGGCGTAAATATCCACTTAAAACGTTCTAAGCACAAGCTTTACTCAAGGATGATTGCAAACAATGGACCGTTGAAGACAACTGTGATGTAGCCTTCAACGTCGTCTTCGAACCATGTAATTTGTATTGTCTATGATTTGTATTCATCATTGTCGAACAGCAGGTTTTAACGCGTTGTAATCCAAACTACTTTACAAATGCAACTATTCAAACCAAGGCAACCCAAAAAAATTTCATACAAATTATCGAGTCACGATGGGCTACCTAAACAGTGAATCTCTACAAGTGTTTTATATTTCGCTTAAAGTGCATATAATTTGCTCTATAACTGTGCAAAACATATCAAGATTGAAAAAGAATCATCTGATGTGGTAGAAACTCGCCACAAATCCGTTGTTTAGCGTTCAAAACAGACATTCCAAATTTGTATGAAAATTTATTTGGGTGGGTTTGGTTTGTGTAGTCGCGCTATAACTGTTATGACATCTTTTGTACGAATTCATATACGGCAAATTAGTTTTGCTAAGGGACGGACTGTTAGAAAAGTGATGGGGGGAGGGGGGGGTGGGGAAAAAACCCAAAAAAATTCATGCAAGGGAAAATGCCAAGAAAAAAAAATCATGCAAAGAAGAAGGTAAAAAAAATCATGCAGAAGGAAGGTCCAATTGTGACTTTTTCACACGTAGTAAAAAAAATTCGTGCAGAGGGGTTCACCTGAAAAAAAAATTCCTGCACAAGCAGTGAGCGAAAAAAAAAATTCGTCCAAGCTGAAAATTCCCCACCCCTCCCCCCCCCCCCATCACTTTTCTAATGGTCCGTCCCTAAGAAAAAAGAGTCGGCCTTCCTTATTCCCACAGAGTAATTCTTTTTATGTCGTACTTTGAAAGCTGATTGTGATCCTCTGGTGCTGTACGTGTCCAAGAAATTCATTTGAACTGAGTCAAATGAGAAATATTTATGATACTAAAGCAAATGGAGCTTGTTATTCACCGTCGCTCGCTCGCCTCCCCGGCTGATTATCGATTATCCCATTCCTGACGGCTGCCTCCCCCCACCCCCTCCCTCTGACCCGCAGAAATGTTAGCCAATGGCGAGCGTCGCGCTGGAATTAAAACAAGCTTCGCGTTTGATTTCATCGGCGGGACCCCTTTAAAGCTAGGGTTTCGGTATTTTTGTAAAGTAAAACGAATAGAATTTTCCACAACTTACAGTGTACATTTTTCTAAATATTAGCTACGAACCTGCTCTTTCAAAATAAAGAAAATATATTTAGTCTAATTGTGTCTGTTGCTGTTGTGTGTATAACCTCTAGTTCATCCAGGTTAACAAGATTGAGGAACTTGGGTACAGACTTCTGTTTCCGCCTTTCATTCGTCGATTGAACGAGAATCGGTGGACGCTTAAAAGTAAAACCTCTGCGCCCGAGCAAGACGGGATATGATATTGATATATATGAAGATAAGTATTGAAAAGTACTTGTTAACTCTGTAGTTTTTTAAAGGGTGTTCAACACTATCCAGCGAACTAGAGAAACGGAATGCAGAGGCGGATCCGGGGGGGAGTGGATTGGGTGACTAGCCACCCCCCTCATCTCGGGAAGTCAACTCTTCATATTTGATCGATTATCAGGGAAGTTCTAAATACGATAAAACAAAGTAGCTGTCAGTTTGCAAAATGTCTTCAACTATATGGAAAAGCGAAGTGGATAATATAAGTACATTAAAAGTCCCTTGTGTAACTTTGTTTTAAGCATATATATGGCTAAATACTATGTCACAGAAAATGGTCACCCCCCCCCCCTTCCAAAATCTTCGATCCGCACCTGGAATGGTCACACGCATCCGTTAGCTGGTGATATATCTGACTGAGAATGCATGCTAAACAAGATTTGAACCAGGATATAGTAAATTCCTACCTCCCACCAATAGCCAAACTTAAACGATAATCCCTTGTCATCCTTATAGCCATACTTAATCATCCCTTTTCAACCTTAGCCATTGTACGAAACGAGCAATTGGCTTTAGGTCGCTTCAGGATCACGAGGCTCTTATTTTATTTTAACTCAACCTTACGGACTTAAAAAACAACTTCATTCTGCACATTCATTCAAGATTGAGAACACAAGGTTTTTTCTCACGTCCACAATTCCATGCACACCCGGAAGAGTGTGCGCACCTGTATCACATTCCAACATTCCTAACAGCCATACTTAATCATCCCTTGTCATCTTTACCCATACGTATACTTAATCATCCCTTGTCATCCTTAGCCATACGTAATCATGGTGTATGACATAATGTGCAGACCACAGACTGCAGACGAAGACTGCAGACTACAGACTGCAGACCACAGACTGCAAACTGTATATTGTTACTTTTGTGGCACTGATTGTAAAGTAATACACATTGAAGGCATACTCATAATGGAGACGTCTTCGTCAATGAAGCTTCCAAGGAAGTAAGAAAGTGGCCTGGGCCTGGGTACCTGGGCACGAGGTTGATATTTGGCATACGTGACATGCTTCCTTCAGAAAAGAGGGTCTCCCAGAGGGGGTCCTTGTTCCCTTGTTACCTTCCAATATTGCCCTATGTTCCCATGTTCCCACACATTTTCAGAATGTGTTCCCACACATTTTCAGAATGTTTTCGTATTGTAATTTTTCAAATTTTGTTCCCCTGTTCCCAAAAAATGGCTAATGTTCCCTTGTTCCCTTCGATATTTTGCCAATGTTCCCTTGTTCCCCAAAACCCCTGGGAGACCTTCAGAAAACAAAACCTCGGGTTCCTGAAGAGAAAAGGAGAAACGAGTTATGAACGCGGACAGACCATCGCCATGTTCTTTCTGTATTTCTTAGAAGTCTGGGAACGAGGTCATGTTACTCCAGGTGTATAATTGCAGTTTTGGTGTTTGTCAAATCACAGGGAGCCGACACTCACGACAGCCTCCTCAAAATAAGGATTTCTTTAGAAATGTATCTCAAAATTGATAGAACGTTGATAACTGCCGTAAAAAAACACGTTATTTTAGCAATTTTTGATGTTTTATCGATCTTACGATAGAATCCCTATACTAATCATATAATTTAATTAGCTTCGAGGAGGCTGTTGTGGGTCTGGGTGTCATGTGGTCAAATTAAAATTGGTGGAAACAATTGACAGTCTGCAGTCTGCAGTCTGCGGTCTGCAAATGTCATACACCGGTTAAGCTTAGCCATACTTAAGCATCCCTTATCATTCTTAGTGATATTTAAGCACACTCTGTCATCCTTAGCAACAACTAAGCATCCCTTGTCATGATTAGCCATACTTACGCATCTAGTCATTCAAGAACAGAGGATTTTATCAGTTGAAAGTAACAGGTGCACATGTTTTTCTTTAAAGTAATATAACGTTTATAAAGCTGATATTGAGCTTGTATCAGTTTACATATTTCATAATAGTGCTCTTCACTGTGAGTATAGCCAGCGTAGCTTGGCGTTCTAGTCAGTCACGGAGAGCGAGAAATCGCGCGCGCGAGCAAAGCGACGGCGCGCTCGTTTTCTCGCTCTCCCTGACTGACTAGAACGCCAAGTTTTCTCGCTCTCTGTGACTGACTAGAACGCCAAGCTACGCTGGCTACTGTGAGTAGGGCAAATGGCCACGAAACACTAGTCGATCACAAGCAACTAAATCACTCTACAAGTGATTCTAAAACAAGAGATTGATTACAGATAATACAAGGATGTAAGGTAAGTGAATAATAGGGCTTAGAAACTAGTTAGGCACTATTTTATAACTATTTTATACCTATTTTAAACCTATAGTCCCTAAAAAAAGAAAAACAAACAAAAGCAGCTATGAAATAGAAATAAAATAGCGAATAAAATGCAAGCATCATGGTGATAAAATTTTGGTTAAAATAACCTCAAAAACAAGGGATGCTTGAGTATGGATATTGGGATAACAAGGGATGCCTTAAGTACGGCTAAGGATGATAAGGCCTGCTTAAGTATGGCTTAAGATGACAAAGCGCAGATGGAAGGAGAGGGGCATGATGAAAAAGTAGCTTCTTCTACAAAACGAATTGGAGACTAGAGTGCAAAAATCGATATCCTATTAATTACCAAAATGGCGGCAAAATGGCTAAAATCGATGCCCTATTTATGACCAAAACGGTTGCCAAACCGTACCTTTAGGGGCCGCACATACCTATATATCCCATATAAGGGAGTACCCCCCCCCCCCCCCCGGACTATGAGTTGGGGCATAATGGTACTGAAGTCTGGTTACTGATATGCTGATAGTGGCTGGGTACGTAATAGTTGTGGACGTAATAGTTAGTCTTACACCATGTACTAGGCAAAGTTGATTGGAGTCCAGTAGACAAGATGGTGGACAGTTCCGGCGACGAAGAAGTAACCGAAATAGACTATGTATTTTACCGCGATCGAGAGGAATGGAAAGACGTTGCTCCCGTAGAACAGAACGATGGACCCTTTCCTGTAGTGAGCATTGCATACTCTCCAAAATGTGAGAAATGTTTGATGTGTTAATAATGAATGCAACCTTCCTATGTAAAAGGTGCTTGTTTTTGAATATCGCCAAGTTAGCTAATGACTTTATTAACTAAAGATTCGATTGTTAAGTGCACCGATTGATTTCTTCTTCTGTTAATTTACACAATCAGAAATATTCCTGAAATGTGAAAATACGTATTTTATGTCTCCTATCTACACGCAACGTTGAAGTTAGGATAGCTACCTTGGAATTTGCGGAAATAAAATTATATCCTAGATAAGTTCAAATGAGAAGAACCTTCCACTAAAATAATTAAATATTGGTCTTTATACCCCCAAGTGCCAAGTTACACTTCTGTATATTCACAGATTCAGAGGTACAGTTCGCTAACGTAAACTCTTTGATGTTTCAGTCAAGGATGTGTTTGACTACTTCCGTGCAGTTCTTCTGGCGGATGAGAGAAGTGAAAGAGCGTTTTTACTCACTGAGGATGCGATCAGTCTAAATGCTGCTAATTACACTGTTTGGTTGGTACATCTAATCGCTGTATTTTTTTACTAAAGTCAATTTTGAAACTTTGTGTGGTCCTTTTAATCTACTGGGTTTCTTAACCCTGCAAGTCTAACGAAGGTGGGCACAGTAGGACCTCACTTTCCCGAACTGTCATGGGAAACAGAAAATAGTTTGAGATAACAGTTAGTAAATGACTGAAGAAACAATCCATGGAAATTAAGTTTGAGGTCACGATAGCAGGGAGATCAAAATAAGCAAGTTCGAGGTAGTGAGGTTCCACTGTATTTCTTAAGCTCTATCCACAAAGATTGAGGAGAATAGAAGTTTTTTTGTATAGATCAATGCAGCAACCTCATTCACATTAAAGGGACAGTGAAGCGTTATTTCCAAAACACATGTAGGCTGTTGCACATTGGCATAACAACACAGAGCTCACTTGCACAAAGTTTTGCAATAACCTGCTGGCACTATTCACATGTTGTGAGGTGAACAGTATACAATGTATGGTCGCGAGGTAAACAGTTAGTTTTGTTTTCCCGAGAGTGCTGATGTTTCCCAAGACGAAGTTGAGGAAAAACATCATGACGAGGCAAAGTACAGGTACCTCATCTGTGGCTGCTATTAACTGCATTCTTGACACAAGACTGCTTTGGAACTGCTGCACTTTATTCCGCAAATCAGCAGATTCTTCTGCTTTCCCTGCAAAGACATTTCCTTAAAACCAGGAAGAAATATAAATTAGCATCGACCACTACAAATACTAAATTTTCCCTTCTTGAATTTGTAACATTATACACTTAATGTATGGTCCCGAGGGAAACAGTTTTGTTTTCCCGAGAGTCGTGATGTTTCCCGAGATGAAGTCGAGGGAAACATCAGAACTCAAGGGAAAAGAAAACTAACTAGTTTCCCGAGGGACCATACATTAAGTGCTTTGTTACATATTTGGACTTTCCCTTAAACAAAATATAGCAAAAACAAACAAACAAAGATGGCGTGTGGGCAACAACTATGCAATTGTATCCGGGTCAGGATACATTTAAATTTGATCAGGTGCACGGAACCAAGAATCAACCAATCACAGTGCTTGTTTTGTTGAGTGAAAGTCTAGGTATATAACAATGTTGAATATCCCAAGGTTGTTAGGCAATGATTCAGATTGCTAAAAATGCCAAGGTAGCTGAGTCGGTGTATACTAAGGGATACTTCATACTCTCACCATTCTCGTTGGTGGCGCTGTACCAGTACGGAATGTATAGAAACCACTACCAGAAATCTCATTGTTGAGAAGTACACTGTAAAGGATTCTGTATACAACTGAACAAACAGCATTAATGATTATATCATTGTAGTCACTGTTGTTTCCACACAGGCACTTCCGCAGAGTTTTACTGAAGTCCCTCAATAAGGATTTGCAAGAAGAATTGAACTTTGTAGGTGAAGTCATTGAAGATCAGCCCAAGAACTACCAAGTATGGTAAGCCAAACTGTTTTTTGTCATGAAATTTGGTTTGACCATTTAGTCACCAAGTGTTACCATTCTTTGTAAAGCTACTGAACAGTATTGTACTGTGATACTGTTTGTTTTACCATGCAGTGTGGCTCTAAGTTTTCATCTGTAGTTCAAACCATGCAGTGTGACCATTCTATGGAAAGATATTGAACAGTACTGTTCTATGGTACTGTTTCGTTTACTCTACAGTGTGGTTCTGACTTTTTCATCTGTGGATCAAACCACGTAGTGTGACCATTCTCTGGAGTAGTATGTGGGGATTAATTGAATACCACCTTGTCCCACACCTAGTGGTGTGGTTCTCGGTTGTATTCAATTACTCCCCATATACTACTTCACCACTTAGCAAGTGGATAAGTTGAATACTGCCTACTTAGAGCCTCCATTTGCTTAATCTCCACCCCCACCACCCATTTAACTTGTCAAAAGGGATCCTCTGCCTAGGGTCACTATACCGTGTGGGGAGGTAGCAACTAGCCAATGCGTAGCATGTAAAGCGGAGCAAAACCCTACATCAAGTCCACCAAGGGGTCAATTGTTGCAGTGCAACCACAGTTGACAGGTGAATTCTCTGCCGCTTGGCCTGTTAGGCTGTCCACCTTAGGCGCTCGGGTGATGACTGATGGTATGGCTAGAAGGCCTTCCCATAGGCTGTTTGTGGTGCTTCAACTTTCCCACCCAGACACGCAATGACCATCTCCCCCCGAGCATAGGTCCCAGCATGATGTTGAAGATGACAGGCTTTGGTGAATCTCTCCTGACAGTAAACACAGGCGTATATCCTCGCAACTTGGTAGTGTCCTTGATGACGAACGTGTGCCCTTCATATATGCCAAGGATTAGGATGTTCATTAGTTTGGTTGGGGAGTTCTGCCTAAGATGTTGAACTTGGGAAACCAGTCTGGTAATGGCCCTGTGCCCAACAACAGTTGCCGATCAAGAACCACCTTCACGTCGACATCAGAGAACCCACGAAATACCCACTTGGTATTGGGTTGAGTGACAATCTCCAAACCAAAGCGTGCCTCCTCCCTCTCCTCCAACCACATCTCTGCTTTGCTCAGATGGTTAATACAGGGTGAGCTGATGGAGTGGAAGTGATAATGGATCATGGAGCCATCCTACATGTTCTCCAACCAACAAGTGAAGTAGTGTTACACGTACAAGGCTGTGGTGACCCTCCCTCGAATCCTATCCATAACGTCCTTCACCAGGGACTTACCAATGCCTTGATGGATCCGCCAGCGAATGAAATGACGCTCCTCTTCCCTCCCCTCCCCTCAATCTCTGGGTCCTTTTCCAGCTGCTGGAAGAGCCAACGGTAGTCCTGCCCCTGCCTGGGCTTTGCCTCGGAGACTGGATCAAACTCCTCTAGCATCTGCCACCCTCCTCCTCAGAAGGGGTTTTGGGGGTGTGCCTTTTTGGAAGGGGCTGTGGTTTGCCTCTTGGTGCTGGCAATCTTGCAGAAGAGGCATATCCATCACATTCTCAATGGTGGTGCAAAGAGGCCCTGGGGGTGGTGCAATGTCCGTGATTGGTTGCCCATTGCGCTGCACCTTTGCTGGGTCCATCTCCGCCAATAGTAGGTTAAGGAACTCTTTAAACTCCTGTGGAGTAATAGTGTCAGCCATCCCTCGCTATATAAACAGAGAAATCTATTTGTTCAACACGGCGACCTCGCTATATAGACAGAGAAACCTATTTGTTCAACAGGGTGACCTTGTCAGGGGTGCCGAATACAGGTGCCCAACACCATAACAAAGTGGAATGGAGCAACCTAGGAGGTGGTATTCAACTATGTGGTTGCACTGCAGCAGTCTACCCCTTGGTGGACTTGATGTAGGGTTTTGCTCCGCTTTACATGCTACGCATTGGCTAGTTGCTACCTCCCCACACGGTATAGTGACCCTAGGCAGAGGATCCCTTTTGACAAGTTAAATGGGTGGTGGGGGTGGAGATTAAGCAAATGGAGGCTCTAAGTAGGCAGTATTCAACTTATCCACTTGCTAAGTGGTGAAGTAGTATATGGGGAGTAATTGGATACAACCAAGGACCACCCCACTAGGTGTGGGACAAGCTGGTTTTCAATTATTCTCCATATACTACTTTTGGAAAGCTTGTGAACAATACTGCATTGAGGTACTATTTGCTTTCCTATGCAATTTTCATTTTTGTTGAATTAGGTACCATAGGAAGGTGCTAGTGGAGTGGTTAAAGGATGCAAGTCAGGAACTCGAATTTTCAGCCAGAATCCTTAAGTTAGATGCCAAGAATTACCATGCATGGCAACATCGTCAATGGGTTATCAAGGAATTTGGTTTGTGGGACAATGAGCTTGATTATGTTGATCAACTTTTAACCGAAGATCTGAGAAACAACTCAGCCTGGAACCAAAGATATTTTGTTCTTACCGAGACGACCGGTTTTACTGAAGAAGTGTTAAATAGAGAAGTAAGGTGAGGATACCCAGTCAAATACAACCTTTTATGATATGCTTAGGTAGTCTTCAGGAGAATCCGAAGGTTGTGATTGGTTCTTCTTCAGTCTGGATTTTTCCATGTGAACCATTTCCATGGAAATGATCATGTGCCTTTTGATTTTTGTTTACAAAAGCTAGCAAATTCCAAAGTTGTGAGTAACACAAAAAAAAAGAAACTATGTAAAATATTGTGTTAAGAACTTAATTATGAAGTGTGCTTTTTGTGTTTTGCAAAATTTGGAAGTGCTTTTTACCAGATGAATAAGCAAGAATGGCCTGACTCGCCAATATTCCCTAGAATGGCACTCATCCTTACTTAGTATTTAATTCTCTTTTTTCTAAGATCTGGGTAGTGTCACATACCATCCTTTACATCAATAGTGATGAGACATACCGTACACTTATCCAGCTCTGTTTTGTCTATTTTCTAGCTTAACCATGGAACTTATTAAAAAAGTCCCAAACAATGAAAGTGCATGGAATTACTTGAAAGGGTGAGTGTAGTAAATCCAACATGTAAACAGAGTTATTATCATTCTTACTTTGGGTGCTTCAAATAATTAAAAGTTTGCACTCAGCATTCAGGCGTGTCAAAAAGAGTAGATGGCCCAAGCGGGTGGAGTTATTGTTATTGCTTTGTTTCCAACTGCAGCTGTCGCAAACATTGAAGTTGGCAAGCGATATTGCAAGTTACTGTCCCTTGTTGAAACTTCATTAGTCCTTCCCTGTTTAACCCTTTCACTCCCAAGGGGTCTCCGTTAGACAGAGTAAAATCGTCTGGCGTTAGACAGAGTAAAATCTGTAAAGTCACTCTTGGGAGTGAAAGGGTTAAGGGAGATAGTTTTTAACCCTTTCACTCCCAAGGGGTCTCTGTTAGACAGAGTAAAATCGTCTGGCGTTAGACAGAGTAAAATCTATAAAGTCACTCTTGGGAGTGAAAGGGTTAACCCTTTCACTCCCAAGAGTGACTTTACAGATTTTACTCTGTCTAACGCCAGTAGATTTTACTCGTCAAATGGAGACCCCTTGGGAGTGAAATGGTTAAAAACTATCTCCCTTAAGGGCCTAAGCTAACCACACAGTGTAGTCCTATTCTGTTGCTTATGTATAGTGCATTACTTGATTCAAAATTATTGTTGGAATATTTTACTTTCTGAATTCTTATTATATGTCTTATATCTCTTATTATTATTAGTATGCAAGGAAAAGCTGCAAATTGATCACGTCATGGGGTTTAAAAGGGTTATAAAAAACTTTTTTTCTTGGCAGGGTTCTTTCTCATAGTGGACTTAGTAAATATCCAGGTCTGAAAGACTCATTGCTAGAGATGTACAGCAAAGGCATTGATTCACCTTACTTAATGGCTACATTAGTTGATATATATGAAGAGGAACTTTTTGAAAGTCATGCTGATCCAGTGTGTCTCACAAATGCCCTAGATGTAAGTACTGTAGACTATACATGATGTTGTGACCAAATTTTGAGCTTTCATTTTGTGTGCATTGCATGCTTAAGAATTGGTTCGTGCGTAGCATGCATATATTGAGTTATGGATGCATGCAGGAAGTTTGGAAAGCGCGAGAGAAGCATAAGAGTTGTTCAAGGCACAGCTGAGAGCAACAC
This sequence comes from Ricordea florida, assembly GCA_949710005.1. NCBI lineage: Eukaryota > Metazoa > Cnidaria > Anthozoa > Corallimorpharia > Ricordeidae > Ricordea > Ricordea florida. Next base: position 19,180,237 of record OX453287.1, read on the forward strand.
TAGCTTCTTGAGTGCGCTCCAAACCTCCCAACCTGTTGGCTGGTTAAAAACATGCCACAATCAGTTGAACGAGAATGCTTCATCTCTGCTGGTTTGTAGAATTGTCAAAGAAATATTTGCTTCTTCTAATGAGTGAAAATCTAGGCAAAAAAAGTCAAAATCCTCAATGGAAATGTCTACAAATAAAGTCAAAGTTTTAGTAAACAACTGGCTTGGTAAAAGTCAAGCGGCTGAAGAAGAGTTTGGATTGTTAAGAACAATGTTGAAATTGCTGTGTACAGTGCGGTTGTTTAAGGACTCCAAGAAATTTGCAGTTTTGTCGTAAGCAACCATCACACAGTTATTTTGATGAAAAGTTATACCAGTGGAAGAAGACAATTTACACACAGCCGTGAGTATATAGAGATTTCTTACCATGATTGCTCAATAGGAATTAGGCAGGAGAAGAGCACGTGCTACATGTATGTTATAACTAGTAATAGTTATCACTACAGCTGCCCCCGCAAGCTGAGGAATCTATGATTTTGTACAGGTGGTGTTTAAGTAGTTAGAGCGTGATAGGATATGTGAAGGAAAAGTGATTGAAGATGTCAACATAACAGAACTTTTATTTAAGGGGAAAAAAGGGATTCTCAACCACAACAATTTTTAACAATAACAATGCAGAGGTTTTTTCTTTTTTCAGTCATATCTGTCAATTGAGAAATTATAGTTGAAACTGAACTTTTGTAGCAACTGAAAGAACGCAATTGGCATTTTTAATGGTTGAAAGTTGAGAGTTTATTGATGTAATAAAAAGATTGGTATAGCCTACTGTTGCAATTCCTTTTGATATGTGATGAAAGGGCTTTTAGTTTGTCTCACTTATGCAAAACTGAGAAAAATCAACTGAGAAATGGGAGAAACTGTTTTGAGGTATAACAGATGTATAACTATTTTATTTTCAGGTGAGCAACTGTAACACAACTTATTTTACTAATTTTACTTTACTTATTTTACTGCACATTTATAAGGAAAACTAACAGGACTTTATTATTGTTTTTTGTTGTAATGCTCTCACAGTTGCTTTCAGAATGAGCCCTGGTCCTCTTAGTCTGCTACACAGCCGTTATTAGTGTTGTCACGCAACGCTCCTCCTCAGTGGGGAGGAGCGTTGCGTGACGACACTAATAACGGCTGTGTAGCAGACTATGGTCCTCTTGAAAGATAGCCTTTATTTTAAAACGATAATTATTAAAGCTACATGAGCTTGTGGGGTTGTTTGCAATTAACTAATCACTAAGTAAACTAAAAGCAAAAAAACTAGGGGTATTAATTATACAGAGAGAATGTTTGAATTTAAATCAGCAATATTTATAAATGTGAAATTGTGAACGTAAATTTAAGTACAATATACTAAGTCATCTTTTTTAAAATTACAAGTGGATGCACTTGCCCACTCACTGAACCAGCCAATAAAGTGGTTTAATTTATATCAGATGAACCAAGCCAATGTTTTCCCCAAAAGCAAGTCGATCCACGTCAAAATCATGTATTCTTGTCTTGCAGGTTCAATTTGACCATACAATGCCATGCTAGCTGATCTAATTATTTTCTGTTTGAACACTGGTTTGCAGATAATGAGCAAAAGCTCTTAGCAGAGCCTGGGCTTTGCACAGTACTACAATGGAAACAAAAGAATTACTTATTGAAAATCAAATACTGTGATATGACCTGCTGCAAACAAGTGATGACAAAACAGTACAGTAAATGTGACATGACACAAAGACAACAGATAAATAATACATGGCAAGTTTTAACATTACTGTGTTTTACTTTGTATTTCTTTAGTTGTGTCATAAGCTTGCTACAGATGTTGATTACATCAGACGAGAGTACTGGAACTACATTTCAAGATCCTTGCAGAGCAGATTTGGTCAGAACCAGTAAAGCAATTTTAGAAATGTTTAGCAGCCTGCATTGCATTGTCCTTCTCTATGATCAAGAAATTATGAGATAAATATCATTGTTTTAATTTCTAATAAGCAATAATTACAATCATTGGAGCAAGTAACAATTCAGCAAACACTAAAAACTGAGCATGGAATGTTAAAGGAAAATATGTAGACAAAATAATATTGATAGCAGTAGTTATACCTGTATGTCTTACTTATTGCACAGTTAACTGTACAATAAGTAAGATATACAGCTGACTGCTCATAACACTATCCAGTATTAGTTCAAATCTACTAGTATACTAATGGAAATACTGCAGTCTGACTGGCTGAGCTACTGCACACTATTAAACAATTAGATTATGAACTCGAAATTTCTATCGCATGATCAAAGGAAGATTTAGTATTCTGGTATTTTTTCACAGAAACATGATTTGTTTATTATGATTTTTACAAAAACAATAAGATTATGAGCTTGAGATTTCTATGTGCTGATAGTTCATGAGGCCAAAAAGTAGAGCTCCACTATAAGACTTGTTTTTAAATGGTTCGTTGCGGTAATTTATTCCTACAAATGTATATTGTCAAATGTTTGCCCTAGAACTGAAGGCTTTAAATGTTCATTTCATGTCAAAAATAAATATTTTATTTTGAATGGCACTTCCTGCTGACATTTTCATTTAACCATGTTGTATTTAAGAATTAAATCTACAGCCTCAGCTAGGTTGTCCACAAAGCCGTCTGGATTTACCAATGGATGGGTCTCATCTTGAGGTCTGTCAAAAATAGCATCATTCAGTAAACTGATTATAACTTAGGTATTTGTAGGTTTTCAATTTTTTGTATTGTTCTGCAAACTTTACTTATGATAATAATAATTATAATAATGATGAAGATGATGCAAATGATAATAATAATGGATTATAGTACATTTCATTGGCACCTTGTGTCTAAGTAGCCCACCAGTTTTATTGAGTGACTTGTTTTCCTTACCACAAGTTGCTTCCTTTGCTGGTATTTCTGTGTGGTTGCTATGCACACATATATTGAAGACCTTGCAGCCAGGTTTAGTGAAATGGAGATACAATGATCAAGACATTTTTAACCAGTAAGTGCTTCATTATATCTGTGTTTCATTGTATTATAAGAATGAAGCACAAGGCCACAAGGGAGGTGCACATGCAGGTATTGTGACATTTCAAGATGGCACAGATTTGGAACTAATTAACAACTATTCATCGAAGTGGAGGTGGCTAGTGGTGGATATTTACCGAGCCGCGAAGCGGCGAGGTAAATATCCACCACTAGCCACCGACACTGAGGTGAATAGTTGTTTTAGTATATACTAAAACAGTGAGATAAGTGTACACAAAAAAAAGAAAAGGGCTTGGAAAATGAAGGACTTCTCAAATGACAATCCAACGCAGCGCCGATCGCCATTAGGAATTTTTTGTTGTAATTACTGCCGTACGTCTCGTTTTCCCGCTGACAGAAAAAATTTTGTTTAGTTCTACTGGCGACATTTCATCAAATGGAGTTGTAAACCCTTTCTGTATTTGAAACCATTCTGTAAAAAATATAATTCAACTTTGGTTCTCAAGTAAACAAGCGACATCAAATTTGGTTATGCAAGATTAATTTGCATTTGTAAACAAAACCTTTCTCGTTGCTTTTTACCGCTAAACTTCGGGTTAAAAACATAAGCCATTACCTCTGAACATGGCCAAGCCAAATTTAGTCGCTTTCTTGGAGTTTTCAGGGACTGCTTCGTTGTTAATTTGGATGATTTCTTCGCTTGTTGTGCATACACACCGGGCCGCCATTTTCGAGCGGCGGAGCGAAAAATTCGCAAGTTGCTCGGAGGTAAATAGCACAGGATATTCGGAGTTTGACTAGCCAATCAGAGCGCACCTTCAACGCTATCCACTGTTTTAGTATATACTAACAAACCCTATTCCCCGATTTCTCCTGCCTATAGCATGCACTGGTAAACCCAAAAGTGCACAGGACACCAAACACCACATCAGAGAGCATCTCCTCCGAACGCAATAAAATAATGTAATACCTGAATTTTCCTGTTCGGACTTGCACACCACGAATGCCACATGCTTGAGCCCCTCCCACATCAGACACAATATCATCTCCAATCATCACTGCCTAAACAACAACAAAAGCTCATGAGACATGAAACAGTTGTTTTATTCTTTATCACTGGACAAGTATTTACATGGTATCAAAAGAAAAGAATTGATTTTCAAACTGAAAAAGTTTAAGTTTTATTTTGAAGTTATTCTGTTAATACCAACCTCTTCTGGAGTAATGTTGATGTCCTGCAGCGCCGAGAGAAAAAATGTCTTGGCAGGTTTACCAAGAATTTCTGCTTTCACATCACAAGCAAACTACAAAGGACAACAAATCGCATCACAAATAAACTGACTGCCACTAATTACAAATGTCTCCCCAAGGCTACCACTACGCAGTCATACAGATTGGTGAAAATGAACTGTCAAGACCAAAAGACAAAAGAATCCATGAAAGAATCAAAGACAAATGCTGGAAACCACCACTTAAACCAATGCAAGCTGTGTCTTCATTCTTATCAGAGTGGGATTATAGGTTTCCAGCAGGGTGAATTTGTACTGAATGAGTGGTTGGCCCCAGAGAGCATATAACACCCCGTTACGAGAAGTAAAATGAACCATAAGTTTTGGTTGCTTCATGCGAAAAAGGTGCTAAAAATGTAAATATTGGGAGCATAATATTACTTAGCCATACATTGCTACCAACAAAATTAAAAGTTTAATGCAACCACAATAATTATACACTTAATAAAATATTAAGAAAGTGGCAGAATTACTTCTAAAGCTTTTGCATATGGACCAACATCCAGAAAAAGGTTTGAACCTTTCTTGTAGTATCGCCTGCAAAAAAGGTACATATGGTAGGGACTGAATCAGTTCTTTCAAGCTGAAAATGTACTGACTATTTTTATTTGTGAATTCTTAACTGCCAGTGAGGATAAGAACACTTTGCAGAATTTCAGACTGACCTTTATTCAGTCTGTTAAAGCCCACATCAAACTAACCCTTTCTCCCCAGAGAGTGACGTGATAGATTTTACTCTGGCTAATATCAGACGATTTTACTTGTCACAGGGAGACCCCTTAGGGGTTAAAGGGTTAAAAATCTATCTCTCTTCACCCTTTCCCCTCTAAGAGTGACTATAGATTTTACTCTAGCTAATTCCACACGATTTTACTCGTCACAGGGAGACCCCTTAGGTGTTAAAGGGTTAAAAAACTCTCTCTTCTCCCTTTCCCCTCTAAGAGTGACTTTATAGATTTTACTCGTCACAGGGAGACCCCTTAGGCTTAACCCTTTTAGCCCCGAGAGGTCTGCCAGTGACGAGTAAAATCGTCTGGTGTTAACCAGAGTAAAATCTATAGACACTATTGGGGCTTGGAGGGTTAAAGGGTGTGGGTAATTTATCAAAAAAGAGTGTGGGTAATGTATCAAAAGTAGCTGGCTACTGGCAAAAATTGCTGCAGCTTCATCGTATCAGCAGGTTACCATGCTTGGCAACATGCATATGTCCCCAGACCCCCCTTTGGTGCTCAATTGTCCAAACAGTTAAATTTAAAATTTAGCTGCCTACTTCAAAACGTTTTGACAACTCTGATAATTATGTCATATGCTGCAGTATATCCATTGACTAACTTTTACATTTATTGAATACTTTATTTTATTGTAATTAACATGGAGCTTAAAAGTGTTGGTTCTTATGGAGAGTGGAAAACGAAAGAAAATATGGAACAGCCCTCAGGTCATGTAGAGAACCAAAAATGCCAGCTACACTTAGCACAAGGTGCACCTACTCTGGTATTTATACTGGCTGGTGCTTAAAACATTTTAAGTGCATAATAAATTATATAATGGAGAGATCGCATACCCATATCCTGTTGCAAATAGGATCTGGCTGTCTGATTTTAACAGAACTTGAAAAGCCTGGTTCATATTTTCATATGTAAAGTACTCATCGGCCCCACCAATCACAACACAGTTGGGGTCAGTACAGTCCACATCTTTAAATGCTGCCAGAGCTCCATGATGGAGAAGAAGAAATGGACGTAGTTTGCGCTCACTTAAAAATCTCTTTACAATAGGAAGTGGTGATAACAACTCTTCATTTGCTAATTTAAATCCAAATCTACCAAGCTTTTGTACAAGTTGCTCTTGGGTACACTGGTCTTCATTTGTGCAGAATCGCACCTTGTACCCAGCAGCCTTCAGCCTGAAGAAACAGCGCCATAATGTATTATCTTAACAGTTGAAAGTTAGCTTCTAATTGGCCTGAATTTGACCAGGTACATATGCTGTGGTTCAGTTTTATCCTTGGTTTAAATTTTACTTTCCTTTGTTTATAACTCATTATATTACACTTCCATACCAAAAAAAAACAAAGGAAAATAAAATTTAAACCAATGAACCACAATACAAACAGAAATAGATCCATAAAATCATTACAGGATACTCAAAGCAACTAGTCTTCATGGAGCTTTCTTATCTTCTTTATGTAACAGGAAATGCAGGTATGAAAGGGGTGGGGTGGGAAGTTAATTGTCAAACACAATTTCACAGTAACCCCAAAATCTTAAATTAATGCCATGGCCTCACAACCATGCAGAAAGTCACTGCTCTCCCCGTGATTGTTTTTTTTTTGTCCAGATGGCCAATGCCACATACAAAAGCACGTGTTTTTTGCAGCGTCTCTTCCTGGCCTTTAATTCGCTAGTAACGCACCGTTTTGTGACAAAATAGACAAGAGCTGCTAATAAGCCTAGTTGTTTTGTAGTCCGTCCTATCAAGCATTTCTACACATTTTAAGGAACTGAATTGAAGTGGGCTTGTAGTCTGAAGTATAGACACATTTTTCTCCGTTTCTTGAGGAGTGCTATTTAATTTTTATCTTCCACATGAAGTCTAGACATGCATAAATATACAAACTTTTCGACTGCTTCAACCGATCCAGGGATTGCTTCCCCACCTCCTTCACCGCAGTTATAAAGAACTCCTGAAATATCCAATAATATCCCTCGAATTTTCCGTTCTAACCATTTTGGTCTTTTCTCCTCTTTGCTCGCCGCCATATTTAAAGGTAAACAAAAGATTTCGAGTCACGATCGACTAGACACGATAATTGACCGAGTTTGATCCGAAGTCTCACTTGTCTGGGTTCGACCCAACTGACGGTGTGCCTGCAGTTGGAAGCTTCATGTATTTCGGTTCGTTCGGCGCGTTGTTTTCGTTATGTAGGTGTCAAGTGGAGAACTTTTCTCACGTTTGAGAGTAAACCCGAATGCTTTGCCAAGCCCCAACCTAAGATTTCTTTTCCGCGCCTTTCTGCTGTTTCGTATTTCTTCAAACAGCATGCCAGTTCGAGACAATCAGGGCAGGTTCTGCGGAACTCTAATGACCCAGAAGGAAGTAGATGGAAAATTGGATCGAAAATACTTTGTTTTGGACGAAGATAAAAACTTGCTTCGGTATTTTTCATTGATGAATTTTGAGGTAAGGGTTACAAGGCCACTTCGGCCATACTATAAGACAATCTATTTCCGACTTTGCAGCAGCGTGACTGTCGCAATTTCTAAAGATTAACCGGTTATGCGTACAGTGTGTCTGCTGTTTTCACCATCTGTCATTCATCAGAATCTGTCAAAGTTCTTCGTCAGGTTAGACAGAATGTTTGTCATGGACATGTTTGTAGCATTAAATCTTTAATTAGCTTTAACACAAACCTTTCTAAACTAATACTGAATCAAACTTAATTTAAGCTCATTATAATATATTACGAGTATTATAAACGTTTTTCTTTGGGGGTCATCAAAACTTTCGTTAATAATTTAGGTTTGTTTTCGTAGTCGGTTTAAGCTTTTAAAATGGTAACTTGTGAGTCTCTCATATGGTACAGTAAGTAGTTAGTGGAGAAATTCAAGCCAACTTGTAACTTAGTCAAATATAGCAGAAATGATTTGCAAAGTTCTTTGGTTTCGTTGCACTTCAGAGTTCTTTTTTATGTTCAGTCTGATTACAAACATTTGTAATTGGACAAACCAAATCAAACAGTTAAACAGCCAGTAAAAATTAAGCTTCGTGCCATCAGCCAATAAAATTTTCACTAACTAGTCCATCCTTAGCCAATCAAAATCAAGCAAATTTCTTAAGTGGGCAGGTTGACAGGTACATATTGAAAACAAACATGGACAAAATTAACTGGTCCAATGACTTTTATTCAGATATGTTTTCCTTAGATTTTGACACCATTATTAATTCCCGAGTTTCTTGCATTTGTTATTGACACAATTAATTAGTAATTGGACCTCATGTTGTACAGTTCAGAGGTAATTGTGCTCGTAATTTCAAATCAGCGTCACACTATGCTCTCGGCTGATTTGAAATCTTTCGCCTGATTACTCCCTGAATTGTACTCCACTCAGTCCTATTACCATAAATCATTATTATTATTACACATATTTGTACATAGTATTTTATAGTCATTTTTAGATATCCTGTCAACTCAGATTGTATTTTTCTTTAATAACGAGAATCAGTAATTTATTGTAAATAAATTGTTATTATTATTATTATTATTATTATTATTATCAGTATTGGTAATAGGACTGAGTGGAGTCCAATTCCGTCTGTAATCATACAAGTGATAACAAAATTTATCACGAGTATATATGATTACAGACCAAATTGGACTACACAAAGTCATATATTACCAATTAACCATAAAGATTACAATTTCTGAGTAAAGAAGAGCCATTAAATGCAAGTTATGAAAGCAAATATTATTTTTGAAGGGAAAAAATTCTCCATTTTGAAGAAAGCCCCAATTTAGGAGTCTGTGCACTGTTTCTATGGTGATTAAAACCAAGGTTGTGATTGGTTGATTTTAACTACAAATTTGAATGTGATTGGTTGATTTATACAACAACTTTGAAGGTGATCAATTGGCTTATTGAACTGTCTGATTACAAACTGTCTGACAACAAACTATCCAAAAACAAAATGTTTGAAAACAACTTGGGAAGTGAATAAGTGGAAAATAAGAGTTTTTCAAACCAATCACAATTGATGAAATTGTAATTTTTATTATTAGTATTGTTGTTAATACTATCATCATCGATTTGTATGGGTGATCAAATGGATTTGAGTGTCACTTGGAATAAATAAGCACAAGTAAATTTTTCAAAGACTGAAAAGATTGCACAAGCCTTTAGTACAAGTGCAATGTGTAATTGTCTGTGAAAAATTTGCAAGTGCTTATTTATACAAAATTGCAGTCAAAATTACTAATAATATACATGCAAAAATTTAATTCCAAATTTCTGCACTCGATTTCAACTTTCTGCACTGTTTGGGATTTATTGTTGTGTGCTCAGCCAATCAGTGCGTTGAAAATTTGGAATGTATTTTATTACTTCATGTACTATATACTTACTTCATACTTATCAGTAACTCACTACTCTGAACAATTCACAGCGGGCAGAGGGGAAAGTCGTAGACTGGGATGATTATGAAGGTGAAATTAATGTCAGATTCATAACCAAGGTATGAGGAAATTAATGTAACTTTTAAGCCAAAATTTCCTTCATTTGCATTGAGACATTAATGGTAAATTAATGTCAGATTCATAACCAAGGTATGAGGAAATTAATGTAACTTTTAAGCCAAAATTTCCTTCACTTCCATTGAGACATTAATGGTATATGCTTAGGTTCTAAGGGAAATTTTGTGCAAATATGGAGTTCACCTCCAGGCATGGTCCTGATTGACTAGATGGTCTGGTTTAGCTATGTAACTGTGGGAGAATGATTCAGCAAGATCAAATGTAGTGTTGAGCAGGAACCACACTCAAAATACCAAACTTATCAACCAACATGACACTAATGAAACTCAAAGGATAGGGCCGAACTATGATTGGCCAATTCCTGCAATTACACGGAATAAACAAAGGTAAAGAAAAAACTTACCGGTACATATCAGTGGCTTGATCAAAGAAAACCTTAACCAACTAACACAAGGAGCAAATTGAGAAAAGTGAAACTGAAGCCAACTAGTGAAATGTAACACTATTCCTTAATCAATGGGGCACCGAAAGCCCAAGGTTTGGAAGTAATTATTAACAGTTATGCACCTATCAATGTTAAGCCGGCGGGGGGGTTGAGTCAGGGCATGGGGTGGGGATTTGACATTTTTGAAAAATTTGCCGTCAAATTCCCTGCCCATGGCAAATCATTCCAGTCAAATGCAACCAAATTTCCCCACTCCGGGATGCACATCGCTGTCAAATCCCAAGGCTGGACTCAAAGAAAGATTCAAATATCCCCTCCCCCGGGAGAACAAGGTCAGTCAAATGCCCTACCCCAGGGGCAACAAAGACAATCAAATCCCCACCCCATGCCCTGACTCCCCACCCCCCCCCCCCGCCGGCTTAACATTCATAGGTGCATTAACCCTTTAAGCTCTGAGGGGTCTCCCTGTGACGAGTAAATTCGTCTGGCGTTAGCCAGAGTAAAATCACAAGTCACTCTTAGGGCTTTAAGGGTTATAAGTACCTTAAGGACCACTACAACTAAGAATTCTTACATGTATTTGATTCCCAAAAAATTCTTGCTTCCAGCCTCACTTTACCAAGAGGTTATCAGAATTTTTGAAGGGACACATTAAATGGACGCTTTAGTCCTATTGGAAATCCATTTCAATCAAACAGTGTAGTTCTGTTTCACTGGGTTAATGTATCTGATGGTTCAGTTTGGCATCTACAGCAGTTTCTGCAAAACCTCCATTACAATTAATATAAAAACTTGTAAACTGAAAATATCTGGCATTAACCAGGCAGTAAACTCTCAGGAAAAAAACACCTTTGGTACAAACGTCAGAGTCTAGCTATCTAATAGAGGGTGTCTGTCTTTCAGATAGGAAATGAAACTTAATGAGTATACTAACAATAGAAACCCAGCAGCAGTTCTGAGACAGACCTACATGTCTTCTCTATGAAGACTTTTACCAGTAAAAGGTGTCTGTGCCCTAATTGTTGTATTTAACTCAAACAAGAGTTGACTGTACAGAAATTAAGAAGCATGTATTTTTAATGCATTGCTGTACTTAATTAGCCCCCATCTAATGCAATAACTACTATTAGTATAAGTACTCAGGTGATTATACAAAATCACGAGCTCTGACTGGTTTGCTCATGATCTCGGATTATCAGCCGATATTCCCCTCATAAACAAAATGGCTGCCAGTCGTTCACACGCTTTTGTTGAAATAAAATGTTTTTGTGTTGTACAATGCTTTTTCTTTTCTTTTTTTTTGAAATAATATAACCTGTGTATTTATACTAAAACAATTATTTGCCTCAGGCTCAGTGATTATCGGTGAATATTCACCTTGACTTCATCTTGGTGAATATTATAGGAGAATATCTCAACTTCGTCTCGGTGAATATTCACCAATAATCACTTCACCGTCAACGAATAATTGTTATTATACAACTATTACTAATTGTGAATTTCAAAAAATTCCTTCAAATCTTTAGATTGAGGCCAAAAGTAAATCAGAACGATCCATTGGTAAGAACAACTCTCTTTTCAAAATATATTTATGCTATGCCAATGAGTGATTATGAACAAGGAACTATGAACACATCAGAAAGGCTTAATTCCTGTTTTACTTAAATGAATGGAGCAGCTGTCCCAGAAATGATGAAAGGTCATCATTGTCTTATCTTGACAGAGATTCAAACATGTGATAAAAAAGTCTTTGTGAAAGCAGATACCCAGGAGGGTGCAGAGGAGTGGCTGCGAACTTTACATAAAGCTGCTGTGAGTATATAAAAGTCGTGTCACATATTACCTGCATATTATTCACAGTTGTTTCTTTAATTTGTTTCTTCTTTGCCAGAAAGGAAGACAGTAAAGGTCGTCTGTAATTTTGATGTGCATTTTGTGTTGAAAGAGGAGTGGAAGCTTGCAAAATTGAAAACGGGGCAATAATTAATTGGTTGAAATCAAAACAATAATTATTGGTAAATCAGAAATTTTAGAGCCATATACGGGTATTAAAAATCGTTACTTTACTTTAATAAATTAAGTTAATCTTTAAAGAAAAAAATTCATGAATTCTTGTTTGGGACTCAGACTTTTCAAGAGGGATCGCTATAATGTTGAAGTCAACACTCTAACTCAAATCTGCTGACTGATTTAATTTTACCTTTCATTTTGCTTCAATGTAGAGACTGGTATATGTAGTCTCTGTTTGCCTTTAATAGTTGTTAATAGTGGTCTAAATATCATTGTAGTTATCATTATCAATGTATAAATTTTTTATTTAAGTCTACTGTACATATACTTTATTCTCCACTTCACCACCCACCTCAATTAGTTGCTGCTAACTGCAGGTTTGTGATATATCCTCTCAGACTCTTGTTATTGTTTCATTGGTATTCTTTATCTTGTTAAGTTGATTTCTTTGTGTGTGAAGAAACTGTTGTTGTTGTTTAAAAGGATTATTGGGGGATTATGGAAATTAATCTGAAACAAAGGAATAAACAAATCAAACTGGTTTGGACTAGTTTAACCTGAAATTTATTTTAACCTACAACATACACACAGAAGTCTAGTATCATATGCTGCATATTTTTATCATCAGCCTCTGAGGGTAACTTTCAGTCACTTGTTGTCATATGTAATTTCTCTCTAAAAGTTTGTGAATGTGAAAACATGAAAATTTAACATATGTGTGAACTGCAGAGGAAAGATGCAATTATTATAAGTGAA